>CAWUFW010024808.1:0-54326 GCA_963921515.1 Calotriton arnoldi | reverse complement strand
GATCTGCTTCACAGGGGTACCCCCACTTTTTGCTGATACTTCACTGGTTTTCGACATTAGTCTGGCTGGGGCCCTGCTATTCAGAACCCCAGCCTAGCTGTTTCCTCTTTAAAAGGGTCTCCATGTGCCTTAGGCACATCACTGATTGGGATCTGGAGTGCCCTTGTAAGTCCCTAGTATATGGTATACTATGTACCAAGGGCATAGGTACCTCAGAGGCCTGCCAGGGGCTGCAGCATATATTATGCCACCCCTGGTAGGCCATCCAAACTGACACCACAGGTCTGCTACAGCAGCCTGGGTAAGGTGGTGCATGCACCCCTTGCTGTGGTATAGGTTACCTATATCACTAAATGCATACACACATATAAACCTATAAGTCACTCCTAAGGCAGGCCTTATCAATCCTAAAGGCAGAGTGCATGGTTCCTATGTGAGAGGGTGCCCCTGCATGAGCAGGGCCCCTCTGCAGCGTTCGGAGACCATCTCTGATGCTGTTTGTAGTGCAGCCTGACCATATACTCTTAAACGCATTATATCCTCGCGGTAAAATGCTAACTATGGAATGGCTGCACCGAAACATGTCGTGTTTGGTGTCAAACATCTTGGAATACTACCCCCCGCCAATTCTGGCGGCGGGGGTAGCATTCCACCCTTCTAGAGGGAAAGGCATGTTAACTCTGACGAGTCCGGTAACTTCTTTCCAGAGCCCTGGCATCACAAAATGGATGCTGCTGCCACAGACACGAGTCTGGCCTCCTGCTGCTGGACGAAACTCCGGCAGGGGAGGCCTGGACAATAGGTTTCCTGTCCCAGGGAGGTGTGACCACCTCCCCAGACAGGACAATGTGTATTGGGGCTGGGCGGGAGCACTTTCGGGTGCTTTGAAGTCCTGCACTGGGGGCACATTTGGTGTCCCTGTGCATACCCCAGTTCAAACCGGATCAGGGGCTTGCAGCCCCTGCTTTGGCGCGAACTGGACAAAGGGAAAGGGGTGTAGCCACCCCTCTGCCCTGACCCACCCATAGGTGGGGCCACAGAGTAGTCCATCCCCTATTTTTAGAATAAAGGTAGGAACCCAGTCCTTAGGACTTTAGATTATACCTGGACGAAACTCTGACACGGAATCCTGGACCTTCGACGCTCTACGACAAGATTAGAGGACTGAAGAATCTCCCTTGGGGTCAAGGAGTGACTCCCCTGCTTGGCAGGCACCAAAGAAGCATCTGTCCGGTTCGCATCACTGAAGCTCCCGTCGGACGCCGAAGTCATCGCATCACCAGAGGTGGATTCTCAGACTTCCCCGAGGCTACCCTGAGTCCCCAGCAAAGCTGAGGCCCGTGGCTATCGTGGGTAACGTGAGACCGTGACCCCTGGACACCGAGCACACTTGCAAGTGCACCATCTTCTGGGTCTCCCAAGAAGTCGTGCTTTGGGCTCCGAGTAGCCCTAGCCTCCAGCACCACCTGCACTGAAGATCACTGGCCCCCACTCCACGAGTGTCCTGTAAGCCAGCTCCACGTGCGGCGTCACGAGGCTCCTTCGCGGTCGCTAGCCCGTTGGCTAGTAGCCCTTACCGAAGGCCAATCTTTTCTTTACTTGGCAGTCTGGTTGCTCCAGGCCTGCCCTCACTTACCCTTGCTGGGTGAGTTCCCCAGACCTTGCTGGTCTGCACCATCGACGATCTTCAGCTACATCGAGACTTGCCGTTGCCAAGGCTTGTTGGGTCCAATCTGGTCGCCGACACCGCAGCACTCGACAGACATCGTGTACCAGCCCGAATCCTGCTCCTGGTCGCCGACAACGCCTCCTGGACCTCGTGGCTGCAGAAACGAGACGACCGTCAACGCACCTGAAGCACTCGACAGCGGTGGGCATCTGTCCATCGCCTCCCTGGTCACTGGCTAGTGACCCAGACTCTGTCCCCTCTGCTTTCAGGTTCTTCAGAACTCCGATCCACTCTTGGATCCACCCGGACACTTTTCTCCTGGTCGCCAGCAGCACTTTGCAGCAGATCGCCATAAGAACCGACGACGAAACCCGACCCCGAAAGGCACCTATGCACCCGGCTTCCCTGGGTGAGGTAACACGAGTACTCCGGTGCTCCCGTGGGTAGAGACTCTTCAAAGTCCTAGATCTCAAAGGGTTTTGTCCTAGTCCTCTTTAAAGTGTCCCTTTCCTCTATTTTCCCGATCCCGACTTTCTCCATAGAAGTTAACGGCGTATCGCGGTTGTGTATTTACACTGCACGCGTCTCCCGTGGGTCCCCTGTGTCACTACCTTGGGTGGTTCCTTGTGGTCCAAGCACTTCTAGAGGCTCTAGGCCTAGTGTCTAGTTCAGTCGTGGTTCGCATACCACTTTATTGGTATATGGTTTGGTACGCCCCTAGGGCCCAAACGTGTATTTGTGCTATTACTGTGATTTAAGATCTTATAACCTATGTACTTCGAACTCTAGCCTCATAAAGAGACTAGAGGGGTGTGTTTAGTAATAAATACATATATTTTGAATATATACCTGGTGTGGTGCTCTTTCATTTGGTCACTCAAGAGATTATAGACTGGTAAAACAAGCTGCTTTACATTCCTTCAAGACTTAGCCTGAAGGCTGCTCTCCACAGCTACCACTAGGATAGCTTTCAATAAGGTTGTCTTTAACCTACCTACCATAAGAGTCGATTTGGACTGGTGCAAGGTGCCCACTATAATTAGTGGACAGCATATGCCAGGCCAACTTCTCACATTGGTGTGCAGCGTGTGGGATTCCAGCTTGCTATTGTTTTACCAGATAATCTCAATTGAATTGATCAACTGAAAACCACTAAAGGTACCTAAGGTACATATAATTTAAGCTTAGAATATCAGTAAGTTCTACTGAACTTAGAGTTGTGTGTTAAGGGATAGCACAACCCTTTCTACAACTCAAGAGAGTTTAGTAGGCCACACTAGAGTAGGTAGTGCATACACCACACCACACTAGTAATGTCTTTAAAAGCAGGATCTAGAGATGCCCTGCAGGAAGCCATTGAGCTTCCCCCTCCAAGTATGACACACTCCCATTCTTGGAACTGAGAGCTTTGTGTAACGTGAGGAAATTAAGGACAGGCCAAAGTCCCACCACCCAACACCTCCAGGAGATGTTGGTGGCTTATGATCTTAGTAAGTCCTCAGAGACTGAAGGGGTAGGAGCAGAGGGTGGGCCAGCAGATGAGGAAGGGGCCAGGGGTACTACTACCCCCAGCCCCCTCTGAAACTGACCAGGAGGGTGACAATGACCCTGACCTGGAAAACCCAATCCCTTCTGGGGAAGATGAAGATGAGGATCTGGAGAACCACACCTTTGTCCCCCAGGAAGGATTATGAGTGTGCTCAGAAAGTCTAGGTCTCCTTCTCAGGAGTCTAACCACTCTGGCACCTCAATAGGGAGCTCTGTTTCTTCTCACAGGAGGGAATCCTCTCATGAGAGAAGAAAGAGACTGGTCCAGTATGAGGAAACTCAACTGGAGATCAGGAAGAAGCAATTGGCTTTAGATAGAGAATCCCTAGATCTCCTTAAAGAGAGAAGAAAGTTGGGACTAGAGTCCCATGGTGGCAGCCATATCCCTAGAGATAGGGAAAGGTCCTATGACCATAGGAACCTGAGCAAGATTGTCCCTCCCTACCAGAGTGGGGATGATATCCACAAATGGATAACTGCTTTAGAGAGGGCCTGTAAAGTACAGAAGGTCCCTCAGGAGCAGTGGGCAGCAATCTTGTGGCTCTCCTTTGCTGACAAAGGTAGAGACAAGCTCCTCACTGTTAGAGAGGAGGATGCTGACAATTACAAGGTCTTGAAGAGTGCTCTTATTGATGGGTTTGGCCTAACCACTGAACAGTACAGGTTGAAGTTCAGAGACACCCAAAAGCACAGACTCAAGACTGGGTAGACTATGTGGATTGTTCTGCCAAGGCTCTGGAAGGCTGGTTGATGGGCAGTAAGGTGTGTGACTTCTCAGGATTGTATAATCTGATAATGAGGGAGCAGATTCTTAATAACTGTCAAAACCAGCTGTTGCATCAGTACCTGGTTGACTCTGATCTGACCTCTCCCCAAGAATTGGGAAAGAAGGCAGACAAATGGGTCAGAACCAGGGTGAAGCAGAAGGTACAGAACCAAGGTGGGGAAACCAAGAAGCAAGATGCTAAGAACTCTGACAAGGGTGGGGAGAAGGGTAAAGATCAAAAGTCTTCATCAGGCCCCCAAAAATCTTCTTCTGGTGGGGATTCCCAGTCTACCAAGGGTAAAGGCCAAAGAAAACCATGGTGCAAGGTCTGTAAGCAAAAGACCCACTGGACCAGTGATTGCACCAAGTCCAAAGACTCCAGTCCAGCCTCCACCAATGCCCCTAAGGCACCTGTTCCCCCTAGTACAGTTGGTGGAAGTGCTCCAGCCAAGGGTTTAGTAGGGTTCACCCTGGGAACTGAGTTGGGCTCTGACTTAGTCAGGGAGCTGACTCAGGCTGTGTTAGTCTGTGATGGAGGCATGGATGTGACCTCCACTGTGAGTCCCAGTAATCTGGGCAAGTACAGACAACAGCCTTTAATCAATGGACGAGAGGCTTTGGCATTTAGGGACACAGGGGCAAGTGTCACAATGGTGACACAAGACCTTGTGCTACCTGGGCAAGTTATACTTGGTGAAATGTACCAAGTGACCAATGCTAGCAATGTCAGAACAGACCATACTCTGGCAGTTGTTAACTTCTCCTGGGGAGGGGTAACTGGCCTTAAGAAGGTTGTGGTGAGTGCAAACCTACCAGTCGAATGCTTGCTTGGCAATGACTTAGAGACTTCTGCTTGGGCAGAAGTGGAGCTCAGGACCCATGCAGAAATGCTGGGGATCCCTGCAGATGTGTTTGCTGTGACCAGGTCACAAGCTAAACTGTCTAAAACTGAACAGGCCTTGGATTCTGAAAGAATGGACCAAGTGCCTTCCAAGAGGAGGAGTAGTAGGGTTAAGGCAGTGCCTTCCCCCTTGGCTCAGGAGGAAGATCAGTCCCTTGAGGGGGATGATCTCAGCCCTGAAGAAGGAACTGTCCCAGAGGAACTTGAGCCTGACCAGGTTGAGTTCTTGGGGACAGGGGGACCTTCTAGGGCAGATCTGAGCCAGGAGCAGCAGAGCTGCCCCTCCCTTGAACCCCTCAGACAGCAAGCTGCTGCTGAGGCTGCTGGGAAAGCTAGTGGTCCCCATACAGTGTATTGGGATGATGGACTCCTGTACTCAGAGAGTAGAGACCCCAAGCCTGGTGCTACCAGGAGGTTGGTAATACCTTTGAAGTTCAGGGGCTTCCTATTGACCCTAGCCCATGATATTCCCTTAGCAGGACACCTGGGCCAGAACAAGACTTGGGACAGAATTGTCCCTCACTTTCACTGGCCCCACATGTCTGAAGACAGTAAGGAGTTTTGTCGCTCCTGTGTAACCTGCCAAGCCAGTGGCAAAGCAGGTGGCACTACAAAGGCCCCCTGATACCACTACCTGTGGTGGGGGTGCCCTTTGAGAGGGTAGGGATTGACATTGTTGGTCCCATGGATCCCCAAACAGCATCTGGGCACAGATTTATACTGGTGGTAGTGGATCATGCCACCAGGTATCCAGAGGCTATACCCCTTAGGACCACTACAGCACCTGTGGTGGCAAGGGCCCTCCTGGGAATTTTCTCAAGAGTGGGCTTTCCTAAGGAGGTGGTATCAGACAGGGGTGCAAACTTCATGTCTGGGTACTTAAAGGCAATGTGGAAGGAGTGTGGAGTTACTTATAAGTTCACCACACCCTATCACCCACAATGCAATGGTTTAGTTGAGAGATTCAACAAAACCTTAAAGGGCATGATTAAAGGGCTCCCAGAAAAGCTTAGGCGTAGATGGGACATACTCTTGCCCTGCCTTTTATTCGCATATAGGGAGGTGCCTCAGAAGGGGGTTGGTTACAGCCCTTTTGAACTTCTGTTTGGCCACCCTGTGAGGGGTCCACTGTGCTTGGTGAAGGAAGGATGGGAGTTACCTCTCAAGCCCCCAAAGCAAGATATAGTGGACTATGTACTTGGTCTCCGCTCCAGGATGGCTGAGTACATGAAAAAGGCAACCAAAAACCTTGAGGCTAGCCAGGAACTTCAAAAGGCCTGGCATGACCAAAAGGCTGTCCTAACTGTTTACCAGCCAGGACAGAAGGTGTGGGTGTTGGAGCCAGTGGCCCCAGCAGCTCTCCAAGACAAATGGAGTGGACCCCACACTATTGTTGAGCAGAAGGGTGAGGTCACTTACTTAGTAGACCTGGGAACACCCAGGAGTCCCCACAGGGTTCTCCATGTCAACAGACTTAAGCCATATGTGGACAGGGCAGACATGGGCTTGCTCATGGCTACTGATGAAGGGCAGGAGGAAGAGAGTGACCCACTCCCTGACCTGCTCTCACAGAACCCTGACGATGGGTCAGTTGATGGTGTAGCCTTGGCAGGCAGCCTCACTACCCAGCAACAAACTGATTGCAGGCAAGTCCTCAATCAGTTTAGACATATGTTTTCTCTGACACCCAGTCAGACCACCTGGTGCACTCATGAAGTGGACACTGGGGACAGTCTGCCTATTAAAAACAAGATTTATAGGCAACCTGACCATGTCAGGGACTGTATCAGGACTGAAGTCCAGAAGATGTTGGAATTGGGAGTGATTGAGCCCTCAGATAGCCCTTGGGCTAGTCCAGTAGTCCTAGTACCTAAACCTCACACCAGTGGTGGGAAAAGAGAGATGAGGTTTTGTGTAGACTACAGGGGCCTCAATGCAGTCACTAGGACTGATGCCCATCCAATACCCAGGGCAGATGAGCTCATAGATACTTTGGCCTCTGCCAAATATCTCAGCACATTTGACCTAACAGCTGGCTACTGGCAGATCAGACTAGCTGATGCTGCAAAGCCCAAAACAGCATTTTCAACCCCTAGTGGGCATTATCAATTTGTGGTGATGCCCTTTGGTCTGAAAAATGCACCTGCCACTTTCCAGAGGTTGGTGAACACAGTTCTCACAGGACTGGAGGCCTATAGTGCAGCTTATCTAGATGATATTGCTGTCTTTAGCTCCACCTGGGAGGATCACCTGGTCCACCTCAGGAATGTTTTACAGGCCCTGCAAAAGGCAGGCCTGACTATCAAGGCCACTAAGTGCCAGATAGGGCAGAGTCAGGTTGTGTACCTGGGCCACCTTGTGGGTGGAGGCCAGGTTCAACCTTTGCAGAGCAAGATCCAGACCATCATGGACTGGACTGCTCCCACTACCCAGACTCAGGTGAGAGCCTTCTTAGGCCTGACTGGGTACTATAGGAGATTTGTCAAGGGGTATGGATCAATAGTGACACCCTTGAATGACTTAACTTCTAAGAAAATGCCCAAAAAGGTTCAGTGGACAGTTAGCTGTCAAAAGGCATTTGATGACCTCAAGCAGGCCATGTGCACTGCTCCAATTCTGCAGAGTCCTGATTACTCCAAGAAGTTCATTGTTCAAACTGATGCATCTGAATTGGGGGTAGGGGCTGTACTGTCACAATTGAATGAAGAAGGTCAGGATCAGCCAGTAGCTTTTATTAGCAGAAGGCTGACCCCTAGAGAGAAACGTTGGTCAGCCATAGAGAGGGAGGCCTTTGCTGTGGTCTGGGCTCTGAAGAAGTTGAGGCCATACTTGTTTGGTACACACTTCCTGGTTCAGACAGACCATAAGCCCCTCTTATGGCTAAAACAAATGAAGGGTGAAAACCCCAAACTGCTTAGGTGGTCCATTTCCCTACAGGGGATGGACTTTACAGTGGAACATAGGCCTGGGAGTAACCATGCGAATGCAGATGGACTCTCTAGGTATTTCCACTTAGAACATGAAGACTTAACTGGGCAAGGTTAGTTTAATGTCCCTACGTTTGGGGGGGTTGTGTAGGAGAGTAGGATCTGCTTCACAGGGGTACCCCCACTTTTTGCTGATACTTCACTGGTTTTCGACATTAGTCTGGCTGGGGCCCTGCTATTCAGAACCCCAGCCTAGCTGTTTCCTCTTTAAAAGGGTCTCCATGTGCCTTAGGCACATCACTGATTGGGATCTGGAGTGCCCTTGTAAGTCCCTAGTATATGGTATACTATGTACCAAGGGCATAGGTACCTCAGAGGCCTGCCAGGGGCTGCAGCATATATTATGCCACCCCTGGTAGGCCATCCAAACTGACACCACAGGTCTGCTACAGCAGCCTGGGTAAGGTGGTGCATGCACCCCTTGCTGTGGTATAGGTTACCTATATCACTAAATGCATACACACATATAAACCTATAAGTCACTCCTAAGGCAGGCCTTATCAATCCTAAAGGCAGAGTGCATGGTTCCTATGTGAGAGGGTGCCCCTGCATGAGCAGGGCCCCTCTGCAGCGTTCGGAGACCATCTCTGATGCTGTTTGTAGTGCAGCCTGACCATATACTCTTAAACGCATTATATCCTCGCGGTAAAATGCTAACTATGGAATGGCTGCACCGAAACATGTCGTGTTTGGTGTCAAACATCTTGGAATACTACCCCCCGCCAATTCTGGCGGCGGGGGTAGCATTCCACCCTTCTAGAGGGAAAGGCATGTTAACTCTGACGAGTCCGGTAACTTCTTTCCAGAGCCCTGGCATCACAAAATGGATGCTGCTGCCACAGACACGAGTCTGGCCTCCTGCTGCTGGACGAAACTCCGGCAGGGGAGGCCTGGACAATAGGTTTCCTGTCCCAGGGAGGTGTGACCACCTCCCCAGACAGGACAATGTGTATTGGGGCTGGGCGGGAGCACTTTCGGGTGCTTTGAAGTCCTGCACTGGGGGCACATTTGGTGTCCCTGTGCATACCCCAGTTCAAACCGGATCAGGGGCTTGCAGCCCCTGCTTTGGCGCGAACTGGACAAAGGGAAAGGGGTGTAGCCACCCCTCTGCCCTGACCCACCCATAGGTGGGGCCACAGAGTAGTCCATCCCCTATTTTTAGAATAAAGGTAGGAACCCAGTCCTTAGGACTTTAGATTATACCTGGACGAAACTCTGACACGGAATCCTGGACCTTCGACGCTCTACGACAAGATTAGAGGACTGAAGAATCTCCCTTGGGGTCAAGGAGTGACTCCCCTGCTTGGCAGGCACCAAAGAAGCATCTGTCCGGTTCGCATCACTGAAGCTCCCGTCGGACGCCGAAGTCATCGCATCACCAGAGGTGGATTCTCAGACTTCCCCGAGGCTACCCTGAGTCCCCAGCAAAGCTGAGGCCCGTGGCTATCGTGGGTAACGTGAGACCGTGACCCCTGGACACCGAGCACACTTGCAAGTGCACCATCTTCTGGGTCTCCCAAGAAGTCGTGCTTTGGGCTCCGAGTAGCCCTAGCCTCCAGCACCACCTGCACTGAAGATCACTGGCCCCCACTCCACGAGTGTCCTGTAAGCCAGCTCCACGTGCGGCGTCACGAGGCTCCTTCGCGGTCGCTAGCCCGTTGGCTAGTAGCCCTTACCGAAGGCCAATCTTTTCTTTACTTGGCAGTCTGGTTGCTCCAGGCCTGCCCTCACTTACCCTTGCTGGGTGAGTTCCCCAGACCTTGCTGGTCTGCACCATCGACGATCTTCAGCTACATCGAGACTTGCCGTTGCCAAGGCTTGTTGGGTCCAATCTGGTCGCCGACACCGCAGCACTCGACAGACATCGTGTACCAGCCCGAATCCTGCTCCTGGTCGCCGACAACGCCTCCTGGACCTCGTGGCTGCAGAAACGAGACGACCGTCAACGCACCTGAAGCACTCGACAGCGGTGGGCATCTGTCCATCGCCTCCCTGGTCACTGGCTAGTGACCCAGACTCTGTCCCCTCTGCTTTCAGGTTCTTCAGAACTCCGATCCACTCTTGGATCCACCCGGACACTTTTCTCCTGGTCGCCAGCAGCACTTTGCAGCAGATCGCCATAAGAACCGACGACGAAACCCGACCCCGAAAGGCACCTATGCACCCGGCTTCCCTGGGTGAGGTAACACGAGTACTCCGGTGCTCCCGTGGGTAGAGACTCTTCAAAGTCCTAGATCTCAAAGGGTTTTGTCCTAGTCCTCTTTAAAGTGTCCCTTTCCTCTATTTTCCCGATCCCGACTTTCTCCATAGAAGTTAACGGCGTATCGCGGTTGTGTATTTACACTGCACGCGTCTCCCGTGGGTCCCCTGTGTCACTACCTTGGGTGGTTCCTTGTGGTCCAAGCACTTCTAGAGGCTCTAGGCCTAGTGTCTAGTTCAGTCGTGGTTCGCATACCACTTTATTGGTATATGGTTTGGTACGCCCCTAGGGCCCAAACGTGTATTTGTGCTATTACTGTGATTTAAGATCTTATAACCTATGTACTTCGAACTCTAGCCTCATAAAGAGACTAGAGGGGTGTGTTTAGTAATAAATACATATATTTTGAATATATACCTGGTGTGGTGCTCTTTCATTTGGTCACTCAAGAGATTATAGACTGGTAAAACAAGCTGCTTTACATTCCTTCAAGACTTAGCCTGAAGGCTGCTCTCCACAGCTACCACTAGGATAGCTTTCAATAAGGTTGTCTTTAACCTACCTACCATAAGAGTCGATTTGGACTGGTGCAAGGTGCCCACTATAATTAGTGGACAGCATATGCCAGGCCAACTTCTCACACTCCTCACCTCTCCAGCTGCCCGTTACCCTCGTCTTCTCCGTCCAGAACGACAAAGGCACTACAGCCGCCAGCCAATTATCCAAATCCGGAACGGCCGTTACAACGTGAAAACGTTTTTTTCTCCCAAAAACCGCTGACCAGTGCTCCCGTCGATCTGCCGAACTTTCCTCCAGCCGGAGACTGCACACGAGAAATTCCTCTATCCTTTTCAGCTACGGAACGCTGCTTGAAGTACAATTTCATCAGGAACTGCTGCTGCTACAATGAACGCCAGATTGCCGGACCGCCATTACCGCCGGGGGGCGTGGTCACTAGCAGCTACTCGGAGGCGTGATTCTCCGACATAGCCTTCCCTCCTTGCCCATGGTCAAACGATTGTTGGCCAGGTATTTATGTGTACATTTATGATTAGGGCTCCCGGTTTCATGGTATTTACTTTTTTGATATTTCTTGGCTCCCTTGCAGGAGGCATCGTTCCATTAGTCACTGGAGCATAGGGTAGCCTATCGCTCATGTTACTATTCTAAAACCGCTCTTGGAGGAACACTAAGGGGTCGATTCCGATTCGGGCCGGAAATTTCCCCGACCGAGCCGGACCCGGAGAGATTTCCGACCGAATCGGACCCGTGCAGTCCGACCGAACGAGTCCGATGCGTCCGTATGTTATCGGACACGAGTCGGTCGGACTCCCATTGAACTCAATGGGAGCCGGTCGTACAACGCGTGCGCGGGCTCCCATTGCCTCAATGGGTGCGGAGGCGGACAAGGGCGCCCCTGCAGCGAGTACGCCGCGGGCGCGCTCGCGGCGTACACGCACAGGTAGGGGGACCCTTGGGTCCCCCCTGTGTGCGCCTCGCACGGGTACGCGCGTGCAGGGGGTCCGACACGGACCCCCAAAGTACGGCTCCGACAGCGAGTTCGAGTCGGACGGCGCGAGTCGGTCGGAGCGGTCGAGGTGCGCATCGTGCCTACCCGGCCGGAAAACGTCTCCATTGCGCGGTGCGAATCGGGTCCGACCGAGTCGGTCGGAGCGGTACGGTCCGGGTACGAGTCGGTCGGAGCGGTCGGGTCGCCCGGACGAGTCGGTCGGCGAATTCGCATCGTACTCGCTCGGCCGGACCCGCGTACGGTTCGGTCGGGTAACAGGCTTTCGCATGGCTTTTTTCCCGACCGAATGGTATTGGGTGCGCCTCCGACCGAGATCGGAATCGGCCCCTTACTGTCTCAAACATTCTCTAGCTGAAGCAGAAAGTAAAAGTTCAAACCAAGTGACGCGATATATCTCCTCTAATATCATCATGACAAAACAGCAACTCATATGTCAGTCTTTACACTTCAACGTTAGTGTATTTATAAAATAAATACGTTTCATCTGCACATTGGTCTTAACTGATATTTGCTGATAAAGACATCTGCTAATTACACAACTATGAAGTTGCATTTTATGTGATTGCCGCTGCTCCCTCTGAGTTTCAGTCCAATGTATTTCATCTGTGTGAATGGCTGCATTTGCTGTAAAAGTTTGCTATAAAGTTTTCTCTGGAAGTTGCAATTTTGCAAGCTATTTCAGAAGATTGGATGGGCAGCAGCTGGTAATTTGTTTTCTGAAACATCACAGCAAATAGTTATTGCTATGGAGTTTGCACTTTAGTAGAAAGCAGCAGTTATGTGCACTGGGGGAAGAGCTTTCGTTTTACTGTGTGGGGCAGCCTCTGCATTCATACTAAACATGAAACTGTTTATGTGTATTCTTTACTGCCCAATGTTTTTTTAACAAAGTGAGGTTATCATATGGTCATTGATTTTGAGGTTTTATGATAGCAAATTGATTAGGCATATTTTTGCTTTTTATTTCTGGTTATCATCAGTTACGCATGAAATTTACTTCATTGCTGGGAATCATCTATGGTGCCTTTTTGGCATTCAACTGCAGTAGCTGTATATTGATTTTTTTTCTGTTAGCAGGCAGGGTTCGTCTTTATAGTCTGCTCATTTAATTCGTGTATTGCTACTGTTGATTTTTTCGGTTCACAACTAATGCTCATATGATGCCAACAAATAACGCGATATAACAGACTGCGAATGCAGCTAATAAATACACAGACATATCCCCAGGGATTTATAAGTGAGTGATTTGCTATCATAGATGATGGTGGCGTTGGAAGCTGCCGTTGAAGCCAAACTAACTCGTAGGCAGTGTTGCACCACCCTTTCGAGTCTGGAAGCCAAGGTAGTTCGTGAAATAGGTTGTTGTCCTCTGCTTTGCCTGAGAGAGAGGGATCAGAACACCACCATAGCTAGTAAGATATGGCATTGCTGCTCTCTCACCTAGTATTGGGGCACAAACAGCCTGCCTAGAGCCACACAAACAGCTTTCCACTACAGTGCAAAGGTGTCTTTATGATGTCTGGTATAAGCTTTGTACCGAAATGGTATTCTTCCAGTACAAAATTCTATGCTTAGACAAATATTAAACATTTCCTATTTTGAACATGTGCTGGACAGTGCAACACACATGAAAAAGTCAGAAACGTTTGGAGAAATAAAAACATTTCTCTTTTCGAGCGCCAGCCAGAAAGGGGCTTTTTGTTTAGCACAAAGCCCTATCTAGATATTACAGTAGGTAAGGATTTGTGTCAAAAACTATGAGTGCCTTCATGGGAAAGCTGATGAACCACTCATGGTACGCCCGATTGACACAAAGCAAAGCAAACAGTGGTAGCGCTACTTTGTGCCATTATAGGTTTTCTTATCAGAGAAACCTTTGTGATGAAAATGTAGCACAAACTACTAGTAACTAAGATTTTGAATTCCTGGATGATGGAGATGAAGTCGACCATATTTTTACTTTTAAGATTCTAGAATTAACGCCAATTTACTAACGTGAAGCATTATGTTGAGATGTGTTCCATTCATGGTCAAATTGAGTTCTCAACTTGTGAGCCTTTAGAAAGCTTTACCTGTTCCACCCAAACTTTGGCATACAGTCTTAATGGATTTTGTAGCAGAATTAACTAAAAGTCAAAACTGAACCTTTCTTATGATGGTTGAGGACCATTTAACTAAAATTGGTAATTCTATCACATTGCCAGGGATACACACTTTAAGAGAGTAAGAGCTATTCTTGTCCAGCACATTGTTAGTTTACATGGTATTACGTAAGTCTTAATTACTGATAGCAGGTCCAAATTTACAACATTATTAAGCTCCTAAACGCAAAACTATATTTCCCGAGTCCACTGAAGCCTCAAAATGTTTAGAAAAAGCAGTTGCCATTTTGAAGTTATTAAGTATACATTTTATTCATACTTCAGAGAGCTCTTTGTCGGCAATGGAGATCCTTTGTTGCTTAAGCCAGGACTTTGTTGTCATACTTTGGAAAATATTTTCTTTTTGAAATGTGTTTTGAAGTTGAAGTTGAGCACAGAGAAGTATTCTAAGTAATTTAATCACAGTTTGGGAACAAACTGGAATATCTTGAGGCATGGTTGGATAGATGCTCATATTTTTTCAGGCCAAAGATCATTCTGACAGCTGTTTTTTACACATGTATACTGAGAATTGCAGGCCCTAATGTTTATCTCACTCTGTACTAAATTAAGAGAAAATATAGGACACACGAATAAACTGAGAATAAAATTAAATGATACTTTCTACTTTGATGAAAGTTGCTGCTTCCGTTTATTTGGAATGGAATATAAAAATGAGAAATACAATGAAGTTGTATTCTGGTTTGTCCTAGGTTATATTTTAAAACGTTTAGGTTATATAAAATCTAAATACAATGCAAATAACATCACTTTTGTTAAATATTAAAATAAATATATATATATATTTGTTTTACCTTAATCTTTTCATTAAAGAATTGGGCATGCTGTTGCCATATGATACCCACTGAAATTTTGCTAACTAGTGAGATTAGTCAAATACAATAGATTTGAGCAGAACCTACAGCAAATTCAGAGCACCTTCCATAATAGAAGCATTTGTCAATGCCAGTCTTCAAAGTAAGAGTAAGAGACCTTATCTTCATGGTGTTTTGTGATGATTTTTGTGAGAAAGTGTGATATGGTAGGGTGTGGTGTTGCATACTCAAGTGTAATTTGGTTTGATCATGCAACATTAGGAGGAGAATTCTGGTGTAGTCTAGTATGATATGATGTTGTGTTATGATTTGTATTGTATTGTGGTGTCATATGGTAATATGTGTTGTGTTTTTTGTTGGTATTATCTAGTATTGTGCTTTGTGATACACAGTGGCGTAGCTAGAGCATTTGCTGCCCGGGGCGATTCCTGAGTTTGCCGCCCAGTGACAGCCGGAGCAGGTAAGAGAGTGGGGGGAGGTTGCTGGTGACAGACGACGAGCGAGGGGAAGGTGACAGACGACGAGGGAGAATAAAAAAAGAAAACTTACCTTGCGCTCGCCACCGCCCCCAAAAAAGTGCCACCCGGGGCAGACAGCCCAACCCCCCCCGCCCACCCAGCTATGCTACTGGTGATACAATCTAATGTAATGAAAAGTTGTATGATTTCTACATTGTTGTCTTCAAGATTGAGACACCTGTATGTTATTTCCCTCTGCTCTGTGTCTCTCTCTTTGTTACCTTGATATTTACAGGCACAACGTCCAGCCCATGTCATGATTAGATGCTCTCTCAGACTGGATCTGGAAATCTTTGAAAGTGCTGATTCTGTTACGTAGTGTTAACTGGCACAGTGCAACATATCATGGGAGATGTAGGGGCATATTAGCAAGGGCACTATCGCCGCTTTAGCTGCACTTTTTGCCGCTAAAGCGGCGATATTCATATCGCCCTATCAGCAAACTGTCTCTAACAGCAGTTAGCGACAGTTTGCGGGCATTAGCACCCGTTTTTTTACCGCTTTGCATGTCAGCGATATTTATCGCTAATGACATGCAAAGTGGGCGTTCCCGACGAACAAACCTGGGGAACACACGCTAACAGGCCTATCGCCTATTAGCAAGGTGGCCATGGCCCCAGTTAGCGACGTGAAAAGTCGCGCTAACCGGGGTCATCGCCATTTATTTAACACCTGCAATTAGCAGGTGTTAGCCATACCTAACATGGGGGTGGATTATGCTGATACGACCACAGGGTCGTATCAGCAAGGTGTTCTCCCTTCTCCATGCAACATCGCTGGTTTTTCAGCGATGTTGGCTCATTTCCCCCGCTATCGCTGGAATATTCATCGCCATAGCGCTAATCGTTGCTAATACAGCGTTAGCGTGGCGATATATTCCAGCGATAGCCGGCGATAAAAAAAATCACGCTAATCAGGGTTAGCGATGATTATCGCCTCTTCTTGCTAATATGCCCCGTAGTTTCTAACTTATAGATTTGAGTACTATAACATCAGTTGGTTTTGGTTGAAAAGTGTAGATTCTGTTTTCAAGTCTTCAAGTAGACAGAACAGTGTATTGTGGAAGATATAATGGTTTTATTGTGTGAATGCTAAATAACACCAATCACTGATATAGACTTTGGGGGAGCATTTCATCTGCTTCTCAATCTGGAAATTGCCAACTAATGGTGCTAGCAACAACCCAAGGTTTGCACCTCTTTTGGTTGACGCCTAGAAAGGTTGCAGATCCATAGAGCTCTCATCTGTCCCTATTCCATTCATAAAACCTTACCCACACTATGTTTTTTTCATTCTGATATGTGGTGTCTTGAATTTATAATGGAATACACAGAACTACCACTACCATAATGCAAAAAAAAAAAACTTGGACGCGATAAACTAAACTACTCATGAACAGAATTGAGAACCTACAGAACTTGGGTCCAAATCATTCCTATCGTATAGTTGTTTGAATGTATTTCTATAATTTTCTACCTTTTTATTGTCATTTGATTTGTCAATATGCATTAATGTTGATTTTGAGAGAACTCGCAAGTTTCCCTGTCCCAGGCATAGTTCTTGTAGTCATTTTAATCCCATTTGCTTAATGGCCAGAGATGCTGACTTTGGAACATGGTCCGAGTCCTGTCCTCAGCTCAAAATCCTGTGATTCTGGGGAAAAATGTTAATCTCCCTGTGTAGAAAAAAATGTAATTTCATCTTGTGCCCCTGTAAAGCTCTCTGGGCCAAGTTTATATATAAAATTAAGGCTACAAATCCCAGAATTCAGATAATAAAGGTGGTTGAGCTACTAACCAGTGCTGGGTGAAAAATACAGCCCCATAAAAACAGAAAGAATGCCCTTTTTAAAAATTTGCCTGTGGGGCGAAATCTGGGTTTGAATTTCTCCACAGGGAAATTTAAGGTTTATTATTGTTACTTAAATCAAGGGTAGTGACAGAAGAACATTAATGCCAATTAATTTCTCCCAAAATAGGGGTAGATGTAAAAATCATTTTTGAGGTCAGAATTGGGCCATTTGCGACTGCAAAAATGCGTTTTTAAATTTACAAACACCAAAGTGCAATTTGGGAACTTGTTAATGAATCGCAATTTGGGTCTGCGGCCAAATACTGATTTAGGATTTACAAGTGGTGTATTTGGGGCGTTACTTCCAAAATCCGAATTGCAGTGGTATGAATTCATGTTCTGAGACCGAAATGCCAGCGCTCAAAACATCAAAATTATACTTCCAGGTTTTTGTTTAAATGCATCCCATGTTCCTATAAGGAAAACGGGTTGCACAAAAGAAAAAAAACTGTTTTATTTACAAGCATTCACAGACACAGTGATCTGCTGACTTCAGGCCACCATCCCTGTGATGACTGCGTTTTCTAATGAGTCACAATTTGCGACCTACCTCATAAAATGACCTGTTAGTACATAAGTCACTTCGCATTACCACACTGGTTTCAAAAATACAGGTCGCAAAATGCGATCAGCATTTTGCGACCAGTTCTATGTACATCTTGCCCATAGTCTCCAGACCTAAGGGAAACACATGTTAATGAAAGGGCTGTATTGTTTGGGGGAATTGGTGGATTTGGTTTTATGTTTCTTGAATGACTAGAAACTTAACATCCACTCTACAGACTCTTCTGCCCCTCATAGCACTTTAATTAGCAGCTGATGTCCATTGGGGCTGGAGATTGTACCACATGCTTCCCCAGCAGCATTTAAAAAGGATGCCACTATGAAAGCACAGAAGGGGCCTCTCTTGTAAACACCATTGCCTGAACCCTGGAATAGGGTAATGGTATTCACAGTACATAGTCAGTGATACCTCCCCTACCCACCAACCTCTTCCTTTTTTTCAGCGACGGGAGATGGAAATGAAACCATTGGAAAATGCACATTTTCTGATGAATTCACCTCCACTATCCTGATTAAAAGAAAACTGACCAACCTACCACTAATGCATGGGCGTGGGAAATTTGAGAGTTCTCATTTGGAATAATGGTGTTGCAAGTAAGTACAAAAACAATGGAAACTATTACTTATAAATTAAGGCGACAGCCTGTCTGTCACGTGGGCATCTCAGCGGGAATATGGAATGTGTCATAGCATGTTAGGAAAATTAAAAATAAGCTTCAGCAAACACAATATGTTTGGCTTTGTATTTTTAAGTCTTGAATAAAACATTAAAAAAGCCTAATGCCGCAAAGAAACACTAAGCAAAAATCTAGTTTCTGCATATAATGTATTTATGAGATAAAGAATTAAGGGGCATATTATCAAGAACGGCGTTAAAATTATCGCCGCTTTAGCGGCAGGAAACTGCCGCTAAAGCAGCGATAATGGGCTTGATAATATGCCCTTGAGAATTCCAATAGAAGCCCAGGTTCACACCAGAACATGGGCTTCTATTGGAATTCTCAAGGGCATATTATCAAGCCCATTATCGCCGCTTTAGCGGCAGTTTCCTGCCGCTAAAGCGGCGATAATTTTAACGCCGTTCTTGATAATATGCCCCTACATGACTTATTATCCAGTGTACTTTTGAGATGTAAACTACTTCCTCCTACATTGCAATGCAAGCATTGCATAGGAGGTGGAATGGTACAACCAAATGCCAATGGCATGAGGTGAGAGAGAAGCACTCTTTTGAGTGGAGCCAAATCCCACTCTACGTATATTTTAAAGAACTGTTAAAAAAATGTCCGGTAGACAGCTGAGTTGTCAAGCCAGACCTAAAAACTACTTAGAACTTTTTCCTCAGCAATGTGCAATTGGTTCAGTGCACATCAATATATTGTTCTTTATTGCTCCCTGTTTTTTCCTCTGTCACTTGTTCATTGATCTGTTCTGGTTCACAAAGATGGCTCCTTTTATTGCACTGTTAACATCAATCTCTGCAAGTGTCCCTGGCCAAAGAAAAGGTGCTGTACAGCCGACGCTCCTTCAGTCGGAAATGCTGACTGAGGCAACTGTGTGTCCAAGATATAAAAACTTTAGATGTGCAGAATCATTACTCAAATTAGGTGTTCAATATTTATGGACTTTGGAGCTATACTTTTCCGCGTACACTAAATCTTCTCTTTCCTGTCAGAGGCAGGAATACTTGCAGTGAAAAATGATAATGGCGTTTTTGATTTAGGCATCCGTTGTGTCTGCTTGAGATAGAAAATACTTTTCAACGTGTCTTCTTTTTCCAATTGCATCGTCACTCTTTCAGACACTGCACACAGGGAGCATTGGCTTCAGGGTCGTCAACGTCTTAGCTGCCACGACCGTCATAATATGCGTGTTGTTCAGCTATCACTGTACAGACATGAGTATGAATTTGTAAAAAGAAATGAATAGCAGGCGCATACATTTCTTCGTTGCTATTCTCAAATATGATACACTTCTTAGAATGTTTGCTCAAACAAGACAGAAAGCAGCATCATCAACCGGAGGTCGCTGTTGGGTTCACAAACCTCTCTCTGACTCCTCCACACCCTGGAAATTAACCATTACTTACTGGTAATCTTCATTACCCTGATTAAGGTCCTACTCATCTCAGTCAATACTATATGAGGCAGTCTGCCTCCTGCCAAGCACTTTAACACACTAGTTTCTTTTTCTTCGTTTTACTGAATAAAGGTCTCTCCTACCCACCTAGATGCCTGCTAGTAACAAGACCAGACAACTAAGGGGGGGGGAGAGGACATGATGGGGACGAGGAGGACCTTAATTGGGGTAATGAAGATTAACGGCAAGTAATGGGTCATTACCCCCTCATAGGACTTCCTCGTCACTGTCATTACTATATGAGGACTTCACAAGCCCAATAAACTAAACTTGACACAGAAAAAGCAGGAAAACCAACACTTTAATAAATCAAGCTTATATCATTGCTGCCTTCACAACACCAACAGCCAAGTTATCCACAGAAGCATGCACCACATCTAGAAGATAGTGCTTAATAAAAGTGTGATGAGACTGCCATGTGGCGGCTCTATAGATTTCCTGAACCGAAACACCAGCAGCCTCATCCCATGAAGCTGAAACAGATCTGGTAGAATGCCCCTGATCCTGAACTGGAGGAACCAGTCCCAAGGACCTATAAGACTGACAAATCCCCTGCTGCACCCATCTACTGAGCATGGAGGTAGAAACTTTCTTTCCCTAATTAACACTGCCAAAAGATACAAACAAAGCAGTAGAAAGGCGAAAGTCTCTTGTGAATTGCAAATATATCTGAAGAGCCTTCCGCACATCCAAAGAGGATGGATCCTGATCATCACCACCCCCAGGAAAAAGTGGTAGGATAACCTCCTGCTGTAAAAGAAACTGGGAAGCTATCTTAGGAACAAATGCTGGATCCAACCTGAGTATAGCCTTTTCAGGCAGGATTTGCACATAGGGATAGGACATCAGTAAAGCCCCCAACTCCCCCAACCACCAGGTCGAAGTAATGGCTAGAAGAAAGGCCATTTTAGCTGAAAATCCAAATCAAGTCTGCTTCAAGAAAAGGTTCAAAATGGGCCATTTGTAGACCCTGAAGAACTGTTGGTAAGTCCCATGAAGGAACAATTACTGGAGATACTGGACGATGAAGCCAAAAACTCAACAAATGGACCACCAACAGAAAAATGCCTTCCAGATCCTCCTTAGATCCCCTACAGGCTCTCATTGCCAGCTAATGAGCGGCTAAAGTAGCGGGCCAAATTCTTTTTAAAAAAATCCTTCAGAAACTCAAGAATCTCAACAGGATCCCTCTTCAACGGGTCCACCCTATGAACCACACACCACTTAATAAAGGAGCCCCCGTTTTTATTATAGGACTTAAGAGTGAATTCTTTACAGGACTTTTGAATATCCACTGCCAATAGAGAAGAGTACCCCTTAGGCTCTAATTCTAATCACTCAATAGCCAAGCCGTCAATTTCTGTTGACGGAAGCGGGGCAATGACAGTAGTGGATACTGAAGTGGGGACGGAGCCACTGGCAATCTGACAAAGGTGCCCCCGGGCAAACAAAGCAACAGAAGAAACCAAAGGCGACACGCCCAAAATGGGGCTATCAAGATCACCAACACCTTCTCCACCCAAATCTTCGGCAGCACCCTGGGGAGGGGGGAATTGGAGGGAATGCATACAGAAGATCCGAGGGCCAAGGAATTGGAAGGGCATCCACTGCACAAGCCTGTGGGCAAATCACCTTTTAACAAAACCTCGGAAGGAGGGTAATGTGGGGAGAGGTAAAAAGGTTGATCCATGGTTTCCTAAACATGAGACAAATGTTGTGGAAGAGGGTCCTTGACAGACCGTAAAGGGCAGAGGAGGGCAGATTGCAGCTCAAACTGCCGTCGTGATAATTGAGCTGATCTTGGATGCAAATGGCCCTCATGGCAAAGAGATGAGTCTTCCCTCAAGTACAAATCAGTGTGGCTAGATGATTGAGAGGGGCGCTCCGTCTACCCCCTGTAGATTCAAATAGCACTGCGCCACCTGATTATCGGTATGAACCAGCAGATTCACACCCAGCAACTGGGACTGAAACACCTGAAATGCCTCCCAAATCGCTGCTAACTCCCTTCAATTGGAGTAATGAACCAAGTCCCTCTGAGACCATTGATCTTTTGCTTCCAGACACCCCAAAGTGGCCTCCCAACTCCACAGATTGACATCTGTGGTCAATAACAATGGAGGAGGGAGCAGAAAACTGACACCCCTCTCCAGGTTGGAAGTGTGCAGCCACCAAATCAAGGGCTGAGCATGAACAGGCGAAGGGGGAACAAGGAAGCCGTAATCTGCAAGGGAGGGTTCCCAGTGTGACTGCAGGTGATTGTGGAGATTTTTAGATGTAGGCGAGCCCAAAGAACAATTGCAGTTGTTAACACCAGCAGTCCCTGGACCCTCAACCAACTCCTGGCCGAAGCAACCTACTGGGACAAGAGTACCCTCAGGTGTCTTTGCAGAGTTTCTATTTGAGAAGAAGGCAGAAAAACTGCCCCCGGCTGTGTGACGAATAGGGCCCTAATAAACTGCAACCGTTGGACAGGGGGCAGATGTGACTTTGCAAAGTTTCGTCTAAATCCTGACCTTTATTCAATAAAACAAAAAAAAGTACTTGTGTGTTTAAGTGCCTGTCAGGAGGCAGACTGCCTCATATAGTAATGACTGGGATGAGGAGGTCCTATGAGGGGGGATGGTTGGAGCTTTAATGTAAGTAAGGTCATGAGTCACTCTCTTTGCAGGGGGAGAAGCTGAAATGAACACCCGCCAATCTTTGTGGCAGTGTGCACAGGGGTTTCTCCACTGAAAATGTCCCCCCCACCCCAGAGGAGCAAAAACATGTATTTGCCTATCAGGCTGCCTGTTCACGGTATGTTATTGTTCACTATCTACAATTACATACTGATGAAATAGAAGCCTCTAAAATAAGGTACAGACCAGAATTCAGACCAGAATCAAGGGCAATTATGCGCCAAAAAGCCTGTGCATTTTTCTTTAAAGCCGCTTGTTGAAGGGACATCCAGACAAGGTGCTGCTTCCTATACTTTATAGACCTTCAATGGAGTTTCCTTTTCTCCTTCAGTGACCTTATTATCTTTTTACGTTTTGGATAAAAAATTATACATTGTTTGCGGATTACCTTGTTAAATGCTATTGTTAACTGTCTTTCCATATCATCCTTCGGAGCACCAACATTTCAAAGTCTCCTGTTGTCCTGAGTTCATATGCTTGACCATGTCAGCCATTAGTAGTTGGAAGGTAGAAACCAGATTACCCATCAACGACGTGGACTAGGCAAGTGTAGAAGCAGCAACCTTTTAAATAAACCTGGGATTCCAAGCTAGTTTCCTGTTATTTGAATGGATCTCCGCCGTCCCTTCATAATACTTCATTGACCAGTCATTTTCACTTTCAGGAAATAGTTCCACTGTAGTTAAGAGGAGGGTACGGTCATTATAGGGTGTATCCATTACACAGAAGTGTGATATTAGATTAACTATGGAAACCGCGTCTGGATACAGTGGCTGGGATGTCCACATCTTTTTGTCCTTTTAATGGGACCTATCCCAGTAGTTTTATTTCTTCCAAAAGATAAAATAAGGTACAGTTTTCCAGGATCAGTACTGCTTAGTTTTGTGGCTGAGGGAAAATCATAAATCTGTGCCTGTGAGTGATTAGAACTTCCATAGCACAGATTTACCATGCTCTTTGTGAATAACTCAGTTATTACTTTTTCATGTGGTGATTGTTTGCAAATCCTTGCCACAATAGACATCCTTCAAGTAATTGTTCTCCCTGCCACAACATTCTTCTTCCACATTCTCAAAGGAAATATTAGTTTTACACTTAGGCCCTGTTACAATCTGAGCGTGTGGTAATTTGAAAATGCATGGGATTTGGAATTTGCACTTAATTCTGAGCTTAAGATCTCAACAGAGAGAGTGACAGGCAAAGGTATTTAAACATATTTTTAAGGCAATTTGCCCCATCGATTTTCACCACGTTTTGTGTGATAAAAAGCGTTCAAACAAAATCTCCAAGGTGAGCAAATTGCTCCTTGGTTGTAATCAAATATTTTTTGCATTTAATTTGTAAATGGAGCCTTGGTGGCTCCATTTGTTTGTCACTGCCCTAACCTGGCCACGGTGAAGCCTCACCTTGGAGACAGGCATTCTTGCTTTTACCCATCCTCTACTTCCTTTAGTGCATGAGTTACACCGCAAACCCACTCTCTGTTTTAGAATATCTGCACTTTTTATTCGTTTCCTGCAAATAGGCTTGTTCTGCGGTGAGTGTGGCATGTTTACCTATCTATGCAGTTGGCCATGCTATTCGACTAGACCGTGCGTATTCCATTAATACTGTCCCCGGGGAATTGCCTACCAATCTTCTTCAGTACATCCATCCTAGAACTGCCTGCAGCAGGTGCCTTTCTTGGAGCAAATTCCTCTAGATCCATAGCCAAGCAAGTTCAATAGCTAAGCAGGAAGAGGACTCACACTGTTGTTCTCCTACCAAGATATTTACTTTGCCCCCCATTAATCATGAGCATCTGAGACAGTCTGCAATTTTATCTTCTGCTTCCAGTTGGTTCCTTTAAGGTACAGGCACAGTCGATGTGATAGGTGATAATAGGTTGTATGATGGAGCAACGAGGTCCACAATCCCGCAAGCCTAAACCACAGTCTAATTAACGACTGTGTATTAACCACGCATTGCTTTACCACGCATGCCTTTACCACAAATGTTTGTGATAAAGGCATGCATGGTGAAGGGGTATGCGTGGCTAAGGTCAGCAACCCCTCCCCACTGTCCTAGGGTACAAACTCCCCTGTGCCCCCTCCCGCCTGTGGTGCAACCCCCACGCTGTGTCCTCCCCCTGCCCTAATTCCTAAGACCCTGTCCCTTAACCCTGTCCTTTAACCTGACACTGGCCAGCCCTGACCCAGCCCTAACAACTGCCCCACCCTCCCCTAACCCCTAAAAACTACCCCGACTACCCATTCCCCTACCCCTGCCCTGAGGCCTAACTCCCTAACCCCTAATTTAAAAAACTACCCCAACACTCCCCCAGCCCTAGAAACTACTCCGACCCCCAGCTCTGAAAACTACCCCTGACCTCCCCAGCCTTAAAACATGCACCACCCCCCTAGCCCTGAAAACTAGCCCCACTCCACCAGCCCTGAAAACTTGCCCCAGTCCCCCCAGCCCTGAAAACTAGCCCCGGACCCCCCCGGCCCTGGAAACTAGCCCCAATCCCCCCAGCCTTGAAAACTACCAAAAATACCTCCAACCCCCAGCACTGAAAACTGCTCCCGACCCACCCCAGCCCAAAAAACTACACCCGACCCACCCGAGCCCAGAAAACTACACCTGACCCACCCCCCAGCCCTGAAAACTACCCCGACCCACCCCAGCCCAGAAAACTACACCGACCCCCAGGCCACAAAACTACCCCCGACCAACCCTCCAGCCGACAAAAGTACCCGGACCCACCAGCCGACAAAAGTACCCCCGAACTCCCCCGCCCACAAAACAACACCCGACCCCCCCAGCCCCACTTAAATCATACACAACCCATCCCCCAGCCCACAAAACAACCCCGACCCCCCAGCCCACAAAACAACCCCAACCCCCCTGCCCACAAAACAACCCCCGACCCCCAGCCCACAAAACAACCCCGAACCCCCGGCCCACAAAACACCCCACCCTGCCCACAAAACAACCCCGACCCCCCCAGCCAACAAAACAACCTCCCAGCCCACAAAACAACCCCCACCCACAGCCCCACACCCCTCACCGCAATCTCTTCCTGCTTCCGTCCGTCTGCAAGCCCTACCGCGCCATCCCTTAACCACGCGGCACATGCATGGTTAAGACGTGTGGTAGGGCTTGCGGAGTCGGAACCCTTGTGGTTCAGACCGCGGTGTTCCAACTGTTCCCCGTGATAATAAGGGTGACAAGTGGCGTTAAGTCATCAAGGCCCGGTGTGTTCATCTTTATCCATTTTTATGACCTTCTTTCATTTAATTTTGTTCCTTCCAACCTTTTTTCTTGTCTGCCCTCAATTTTACTGCTTTCTTTCCTTCATTGCTTTTTTCTATTCACCCTTCTATTTGCTCCTCATTTGCTGTTTCGCTGGTATTTTCATCATTTCTCTATCTCCCTGTAACCATGTTAAGTTATTTTCGCATCCCTGGGCCACACCACACAACTGTGTCTCTGTTATTTATTAGTTTCTGCTTCTACGTTGAGACCAAGGGGTCTCAGTTCAAAGTTAAGAAGAAGTATAAAAACTAATCTGAACAGTCCACTGGCACCTCATCTCCTGCTCTCGTCAGGCGGCAGGTTGCACCAGCCCATTTCTCCTGTTAGCGCTGCCTAAAACAGAACCAACTTTTAGTGACGAGTGAAATCGCCAGAGCTGACTTTGGAGGTGGGGAACCAGGTTCGAGTCTTGGCATCTGCTCAACATCCTGTGATTCTGGGCAAATCACTTAATCTCCACGTAAATGAATGTGTCCTTAACTGGTGCTCGGGAAAAGCGCTGGTGTTGATGATTAAGTGCCAGTGATGAGCACCAGAAACCACCGGCTCAAATTAAGGAATGGTCAGCACCCCAGAACTTGAACGCAACCAATGCGCCCTGACAAATAACAGCAAAAGAGTATTCCCATCCGAAATGCTAACTAGTCCATTATGTTTGAAGGTATTGATTAGAGACTGAGCGACAGTGTAATGTTTAAGGCTTCCAGAGGTTTAGTTATCAAACGTTTATACTACTTCACATCTAGCCTACCATTATATTTCCTTTGATGTTTTGCCACTATATGTCAACGGACGCAAATTAGAATAAGCGCAAAGTGCTCTCTTCCCTCATCAATTTCTACAACACAACGGAGTGGTCAGCAATTCAAGGTCTCTAAGAGCAGAGCTAAAAAGTAACACTTTTGAAAAATCAAGGCCTTTACTTTATAAAGTTTTGAGCATGCGCCCCGCGCAACGCAATATGGCACAAAGGACAGTGTCAATTTACTAAGAATGTTAAAAGGCTTTGGGTGCAGTGATGAATTGTGTTGCATTGCTCTGCTGCCTTTTGGCTAGGTTCACGCTATAGAAATAGCATATACATGTCTACATCCCAGTGCCCAAGCAAATAAAGGCTCCACTGTCTGGACATATACTTTAAATAGGGCAATATCTATTAGAAAATATGAATATTGCTGAGCATAAAAAGTGTTCTGAGACTGGCCTCTATTGAACTCTTGTCTTTTTGACTACTCCTCAGGCTTTTGATGGGCACTGTACCTGTGATTATACAGAATATTGTCTTTCGTCTCTGAAAAAGTTCTATTTCGATAGCAATGCCTTGAGCCCATAAAATGTGCTGCACAGACCGTGACGGCTCTGCATTAAAAATATGCTGCATTGCGGCGCAGTCCTGGTTTAATGATGTCTTCTGTGTGCAAGGAAGTCCCTTTTATGCAGCCACTGCCTTGTAAATCATGTAAATGTCCGTTGTGGGAGGTGCTACTTAAATCAGCAGGTGCCACAGAGGTTTACTGTGAGATATATATGTAATAGTCTAATAAAATGGTCTATGCGAGCATTACAGTCATAGATTTTACTTCCCGGAGAAGCATTGCTTTAGCTGGGCTATAAACACTCTCAGCAAAATGCATTTTGAGAGTAGGTACTCTGTCGTTATCTATTTTTTTGTGGTGCACAGATGACTAAGGGGGCTGCTCGTAAATTAACTCGAATAATCTCTGAGTTAGTGCATGGGCTGCTGACAGCAGAGCTTGGAAACACGAAGAGGCAATCAGTGTCCTTCTGTGTTGGAGGTGCTTTCAGAGTCGGATCATAATTGGACCCTGGGTCTCCACTGCAAATACGTCATGCCTGCCCTTTGGAGTTGGGTGTGCTTGAGCCCATTTCTATCCCCTTCTCGCTTGCATAATATCTTCCATGTGGTCTACGTTGAGTGGCAATTGGCAATAAGGGATGGATTCATGTGGATGGCTTAAATACTGTGAGCAAATGCTTCCCTTGGGAGCCGTGCTATAAATACGGTATTTGTTAAGCGCGGACTAATCACCCCTAATGGTCTCAAGGCGCTGGGGGCCGTCGGGGAGATTAAGGGGCATATTAGCAACGAGGCGATAAACAATTATTGCCGCTTTTGCGTCCGTTTCGGACGAAAAGCGGCGATAATTTTATCGCCTAATCAGCAAGGTCACGCTATCGCGTGAATCCTTGCATTATCGCCCTTTCCCTCAACGCCCATCTTTGCATCTCTAATGAGATGCAAAGTGGGCGTACTCCGGATGGACTACGTTGCAAATATCGCTGATGTTCACATCGCGATATTTACAAGGCAGCCCACATGATATTAGCAGAGGTTAGATTTCGGCGAAAACGGCCGTTTTCCCCAAAATCTAACGTCTGCTAAAATCCTGACTTAGCCATCCCTAACATAGGGGGTGGATTCTGCTGATACAACCACAGGGTCGTATCAGCAAGGTTATCGCCGTTTTGCAGGGAACATCGCTGGAAAACCAGCGATGTTCCCTGCAAAACGGCGATAACCTCGCTATCTCTGGAATTTTTATCGCCCTGGAGAAGCGCAAAGTTAATAACGCGCTACCAGGGCGATAAATTCCAGAGATAGCCTGCGTTAGGGAATACGTCGCTAATCACGGCCAGCGATAATTATCGCTGGCCGTTGATAATATGCCCCTAAGTGAGTTACTGGCCAGAGTCATATGGTGCTGACCAGAGCTGCCGCCGGGGATCGAACCGTGAGCCCTGCGCTCCAGAGTCAGCCGCTCTGGCTGCTGGCCTATGATACTGTTCTTTGCGCTTCACCGACGCAGAAAGTACCTCAGTGTTACTTTTTCCTGTTTGGAGTGCATACATTAGGTTGAAAAATGTCTGAGTTAGAGCACATGCTGTAGAAATCAAGCTCAGAAACACAGCGCAGTAATTGTCTCTTAAATCCGATTTCTGCTGTAAGCAGCACATGCTTTAACAAAGAGAATCTTTATGGTATGGCTTGACAGCGCAGCTGTGTCCATACCAGTGCTTAATTTGCAAACCAGTAAGTGCTGGGGCTCTCGTCGGGAGGCCACTGCAGCTTGCACCACACATTGCCCCTGCCAGCTGGCAATGACAGTACAAACACAGCTACTAACCATCACACAGAGCTGTTATTATGTTAATACTTAAATTAGCCAGACAGCGCCACCATGTGTCAGACTGTCTTAAGCCCCGGTGCTGGCAATTAGGTGCCGGTGCTGAGCACCGGAAACCACCGGCTCAAATTAAGCACTGGTCCATACAGTTATGCGAGAACCACCAAGAGATGACTTTTGGCTCCGCCCACATGTTGGGAGCCAGGAGTACATGTTTGGGTTGGACAGAAGTTGTGCGCTTCTACAAAAAAGTGCTTTCCCTGCCCACAATTGCAATCATTTTGTCAGGCGCGGCTGGTACAGGTAAGAGCGTTGGGCGATGTGGCGAGTACAAGGTAAGTGGTTTTATTTATTTTTTATTTTATTTTCCCTATTCCATCGACTCCCCCCCTGCCCCACTGCTCTTACCTGTCCCAGCCGCACCTGACAAAATGATTGCACTCCCATTTTTTAAGAACTCTTACTATCTACTGAGCATGCACTAACACAGTATCTCTGTGCATTAGTGTATCAGCTCCAGACAATGCAGCTCAGAAACACGGAGTGGCCACCAAAGGCTGTCATTTCGAGTCACTTCCTCATGGAGATACCTAGCAAGTGAAGTGCTATCACGTTAACAGCACAATCTGCTGTTAAAAGGCTGCATAGCTCTGTTCTTCATCTGATTGAAATGGCGCTCAAAGAGTTTATCATATGGCCACCGGTGCATTTTATAGAAACTGTGCACTGATGAAAAAAAGAAGAAAAAAAAAAGAAAGAAAACAGGACAACACCATTTACACCATATTTATTGATCGCATAATAGGGAAGTGATTGAATAGTATTTAACCCAAGAAATCATATCAAAACCCGAATTGATATTTTGTTTTGTGTTTGCACAATAAGATAGGCATAGTAGTTTTCTCTACCCACACAGTGCTGTGTTCGAGGCAAAACCTGGTTGTACCATTTTTATGTATAGAAACGCAAAAATAGAGCAAAAATCTATTTGCTCTGTTTTTTTTGTTTACTAAAATGTATGTTCACAAGCTAGTATCGATAACAATTACTAATGGTTTCACAATCCATTTTCTCCATTATATGGTACTGTATAAATCATTATGTAATAGGGACTGAAACAAAAACTGCTTTCCTTATTCAGTAATACAGAAGCAGACAAAATGATGCAAATAAATTTGCCCTGTTTCATTCATTAGTACAAAAGTTCTGCATTCCAGAAAAGTTCCTATGCTTTCTAGATCCAGCATATTTGGGCACCAGGGGCTATATTACAGAAAGCTTGTTTCTATGCAAAAAAATTAAATAGGCTATGCCATTTGCACTATTACTATTAGGGTCTCCTGTGCAATAAAGGATGGAACAAACAGTATTTGGACTGGGGCAGGAAAAGCACAAACTGAATTTGTTCTGTTTGATCATACTAAAACGTGGATCAAAAATTATATTATCATATTCCGCTTTTGTAAATGTGAATTTGCATTGCATAAGCAGCAAAAACTGTCCACAATGAGTTTGCTGTTTTCTTTTTAAGTCTTGTCTACAGACAGTTTTTAGCTGTCTGTTGTCAAAAACCTATTGTGGTAAGCAATGGAGTTTGGGTCAGCCCGTGATTAACGCCCGTAGGCTATCTCATCAATTTAATTTGATTGCATCTTGTTTTATAGCTTTCCTTCCTCTTCTTGTGTATGTCCCACCCATGAAGCATTGCTTCTTTGCCATCATTTTCATGGATGATGTGAATCCTTCCACTGCTCCAAATCCGGTAACTATGGGGCATATTTACAAGAAAGTGGCAGAGCACAGATTAGCTCCAAATTTGCTAACCTTGTGCTCCATCACTTTGGAAAAGCAGGGATGCGCCGTATTTACAATAATATGGCACACCCCTGTGTTTCTCCCTGCACTGGCGCTAAATGCAGGTGCCTAGCGTCAATGCAGCACCCTTGCACCATAGTGCAAGGGTACCTGCGTTGAGGGTATGATTGTTTATGTGCAGGAAGATGCCCCTTCCTGCACATAAAACAATCCAAAATGGCGATTTGCAACTCCAATGTGTGCTGCATTGCAAATCGTCATTTTTTTAATGATTGTTTATGTTCAGGAAAAGACACCTTCCTCCACATAAACAATCATTCATGGCAATTTGCTGTTAAAACAGCAAAAACGAGGTGAAATAAAGCATTTCTCCTCGTTCACCATGTTAAGACCAGGTTTTCCGTGGTCTTAATTTTGGCGCTGCCTCCTATTTACGCCACCCTTGTAAATAGGGGGCAGCGTCAAAATCAATGGGTGTTGTGGCAGAACACCCACTGCAAAACCCATTGCTCACATCTTTCATGCTTAGTAAAGCATGAAAGGGGGCCTTATTTACAAGGCGGAGTTAAGCCATGTGAAGTGGCTTAGCGCCATCTTGTAAATAAGGCGAAGGACTTAACGCAACATGAACGTCACAAAAAGTGACGTTCCTGTGGCGTTAAGCCCTTGTAAATATGTCCCTATTGTTTTTGCTTCCAGCACTCCTTGGGCATGCATGTCTTTTTTTTTAACTATGCCTCAAGTGTGTTTATTCCCACTCCCATTCCCAACCTCACTAAGCTCTCCCTGTAGCTGTCCCTACCAAAGCTATCTAGTTGCTTACACAGCTCCTCCCTGTCCCGCTCTGCTTTCTTATACTTCCATTTACATACCACCACACCCAGCTACTTCATTTACTTCATTCTGCAACACCTGACACTCATTGATGTTTACTTTCCTCAACCCGCCCACTGCACCCATATTACCCTACCTTACCCGGTGCATCTCTTTCTTTTTTCCTTTTTTTGGTGGACCCAGCCATTGGAATTTGCTACTAGGCCACTTTGGTGCATTTAAAATATTTTTTAATCTACCGCTCCAAGATGAACAGACACCATCTTAAAATGGTAAATTAAAAGAAAAAGAAAATGGCCACCACAACATGACACATATGCGCACGTGTAGTGATGCACGTGCATATATGTGTTATCACGTGGGGGTCGTCATAATGCCACAATGCATACTTGAGCATGCATGATGATACATACCCCCGTAATTGTCCTTCCACTTTTATTGCCAATGTTGCTTCAAATAGTCAAACAAACATATTTTTTCCAATATAGAACAGCATCAACAAGAATAAATAGGCAAAGCAAAAGCTCAAAGAACATCACTGAAAGACAATAGCGATTGGCTTTGACAGTACTTGTTAACGTATTGTTTGTGCACTAGAGTTTCTTTGTTCGAATCTCAATGAAGCATATAATTTGGTACATAAACAAACAATTTGTGTCTTGAATGTTTACCAATGATTTACCAGTCCATTTTCTCTTCTTTTTTGCCCTGGTGCAAAATAAATTTCTATAATATCTAATGGGGCTCAATTTATTTGCACAAATCCATATTGCAGATGAAGCAAAATAGGGTCAAATAGCTTCACTAGTGCTAAATTTCAGGTAAGATGGTGCCAAAGTTATGATTTTATCCAAAGTCCATTTATAAAACAGGTGCATTACAGCTTGCAAGTTAAGCACCAGATTTATCAACTTTTGCACCAATGCAAAGTCACGAAAAGTGATGCAAAGTGGCTCAGAGAGTTGGTTGATTATTTTCTTTCTAGCGCAAAACTTGCCTTGTGTTGAAAGCTGCCAAAAAGTAATGCAAAGTAGCGCTTTGCATTTCTTGCATTTCTTGCATCAAGGGGAGTCCCATAGGTGCTACATTGGCCCTTGGCCACCACCCATGTATTTTGACACAAAGACCAATTTACTAGCATAAGTAGACAGGGCTTTGCACCAAAACAATTGTAGCCCATGAAAGAAACTGTAGCACGAGATACATGTTGTGTACTAAGATTTGCTCACAGGACCCAATGTGGTTCTAAATTGTGGTCTATGATTTAATATCGGAGGTTCTATAAAGGTCTCTTCCTGTCCAACAAAGATCATATTGAAATGCACATTTCTGATACAAATGGTTTTTCCTGTATACATTGTGAATGATTTCCAGAGAGTAGCCATTTTTTTTAGAAGAACAATACATTTCCTAGATAGCACAATCTCAAAAAGAATATGTTTCCTAAGGAAAACTAAGTTCCAGTCTTTTCTGACGTAAATACCGCTCATTAGTACTTCTTCCTTGTAATCACATTAGTAAAGATCATTGTTCATTGGGGGGTGTTCATTTATCTATTAAAGTATTTGTATAGTGCCTACTACCTCCATTTGGGGCACCGGAGCACTTGCCACATGTGACCTCCAGTTTCTAGTTGTGCATTGAAAGTTTCGGGGGGGGGACAAGAAAAGGGGGTCAAAAAAGTGAGTTTCCCATGTAAATTCCCATGGATATTTTAGACACAACTACAGCCCGAACTGCTAGGCGGAATTACACTAAATTTGGCAGAAAGCTAGATTTTGGGTTATAAAGAGTTATTTTTGTGATCTGGTGTATATCTGTTCAGTAGATTTTGTGATATTAAAGGAAAAACAAATTTGTGTATCTAGAGGCGCAGACCCTTTGTGGTTCCTTCACGACGATCCGCGAACCCACGAGCCAACAGCAATGCTATGATTGTGTGGCCGTAACATGAGTAGAAAGTTGCGGCCACCATTTTAGATGTCAGGGAATGGTCCCCAGCTGTGAAAATGGAGATGAAATGTAGAAGAAGGGGTCAGGGTAGAGATATCCTCGCCCCATGGGTGCAAAATAGTGGTATGTGAGGGATCCCTGAAGGGCCACAAAATACCCCAGAGGGAATTATTTTCCCACTTGAGAGGCTTTGCGCATCCGCTGCAACACTCTGCTTGGCACCCATGTACTGCCGCAGCGGGTTCACAAATTCGGACCAAAAAAAACAAAATACAATCACACACTCACATTATTGCATGCAGTTGAAACAACTGGACGATGCTATGAGGTAAACGAGTACTTTTTTGTAAAAGAGTCGATGGTTCATAGAAATGTAGCAGAGGTGATAGCTCAAGAGGTACAAGGAAGGTGTAGACATGCTCCTGTGTATAAATGGGACTGCAGTAGTATTTGCAGTATTCACCAGCAATCAATTGATATGTTAAGAGATTTTCAAGTAAAAGTGTGAAGCTGAAAATTGCAATCTTGCAAGGTTTACACCCATGCAAAGTGGGGTAATTGACTAATTTACAAGGATAATCATTGGCATGTCTTTCCAAAAAGTATGCACAAACACCTTTCACCATTTTGAAATGTTGGCTGTTCATCATTCAAAAATGCGAAATTTAGTTAGAAGACTTTACTATGTAAAAACTCCTGCATTGTGTTTAGGGCAATTAAAGAAAGCACTTTTGTTTGGTACATTATCAGAGATTGAAAAAGTTTGTGATGATATTCAATTATGTTTCATTGGTCCTGAAGTAGAGTCTGGAGAAAATGAGGAGTGGGTGTGTCTAGGTGTAGCGGAACAGAACACAGATAGTAGAACTGATAAGTTTGCAGTTTCTAAAGAGAAATTAAACTTTGTTTGTATATGCTGTTGAATCACTCACTATAAAAGCCAAATTTTAAATGTAGATTTGTTCTCAAAAACTGAGCAAGAAAACAGAGATAAGTGGCAAGAATTTGCTGTGTGTTTATTTGTGGAAGAACGGCTCTATTTGTCAACACAGGGCAGATCATCTGTAAATATTGCTATGACAAATTAGAGGACAACAAAATGCCTGCGAGAGTAATACATAATAAGTTACAGTTGGTTCAAATTTCAGAGGAACTTCATCATCTAAATGTTTATGAAACAATACTGATACAATCTACACACCCATTTCAAGCAATAGTTCATATGGAACCAAAGACAGAAAAACGACCACAGACTGAGCTACAGAAAGGCCTTAAAGGTAGAGTTGTGTACTTACATTTAGATTTTAAACCGTAATATTGAAACTGTGGGTGTAGAGAGAAATATAGATGAACCACTTATTATTCTAGTGAATGGTGTGCCCACAAAAAAACCAAAAAGATTTAGCAAGAAATAGTAGATGTGAAAAGGGTAAAGAAAGCTACATTGCACCTCAAACAAAATAAGGTGTATAGAAAGATGTAGATGTTGTTACAGATGAACGTTGTTTGGAGGAAGAAATATCATCTTCAAGTGGGTAGATTGAAAAAGCCGATAGAAATAAATCTGAAGAAATACAAGACCACCATAGTATCAATCCACTGCATTTGAAAGAAGTTGTGGGAGATGTGATTGAAGTATACCAGATGAAACAAGTAAAAAGGTGCTCCAATGAGTGTCTCGGGAAAAACTTAGAGCCTTGTTGTTTTCCACAACTATTTCCTCCTGGAGTAGGTGGACGGTATGATGACTGCCCTGTGCAAATAGCCGCAGCTGAGTAGAGGTCAACCAGATTATATTCAGAGGACCCTAGATTTCATCAAAATATTCCATATATTTTCCATCTGTTAAATGAATGTGATTTGTCTGGACTATCATACGCTGTTAACTATATTCTCAAGACAGGAGTTAGTCTACAAAATATGTCCACAAGAGACTTTGTCGCCAAAATTTATGGAAAAAATGAGAAGTTGGATTACAATTTGATCAATTTGATGGCATGCCAACGTGGCACCAATGAATATAGTTATTGTCCTCATGGTGAAATAAAATGTATGTTACAAAATTTAATTGCATAAACTTGGCCCTCAGTTGTACAGAGAACACATGGGACAACTTACATGGCTTTTTGAGAGAAGCAAACAATAACATTAAGGACATCAACCTGAAGTTACCAGGAGAACTTTGATCTTTGGATCCTGCAAATTTTTGTAGGTTTTTTAGCCACAGATTTCAGGCCAAGCTTGCATTCATCTGCAACAACAAAAAAATCCACCTCTTGGAGAAGTTACTGATTTCTTTTGGCGTAAAGAGTACCAAGCAAGAGGTGCACCTCATATTCATATGTTGTTTTGGATTAACGATGCACCAAAATTTGGAACAGGCACAGATGAGTCTGTACTTTCTTTCATAGAGCAGTATGTTACATACTGTACAAAAGACAGTGATGAAAAAGGCCTAAAGCAGCAACGCCTGCATTTTCAAACACATAGATGTGGGAAGTAGTGTTGGCAGAAGTACAGAGCGAAAAGAAAACTTTACACTAAATGTCATTTTAGATTTCCCAGACCTGTTATTTCCAAAGGAAGAGTCAACAGTTTTTTGTCTGCATCCAGACATATGCTTACTCAAGAATCACCAAAAACACCTACAATCTGAGGAGAACAGAAGCTTCCAAAAATATCAACGACTACAATCCTGTCAATCTGAAATTGTGGAATATGAATATGGATATTCAGTTTGTGGCAGACAGCTCCATAGCTTTTGGTTGTTATGTTACTTCATACACCACGAAATCTGAAAAGATGGAGATAAAGGAAATGTGGGACGAGATTTCTGCTGAAAATTCATTAACCAAGAAACTGTATAGCTTCTGTTTGAAGATGCTTTCACATAGGGAAATTGCATTCTATGAATGCTGTGATTGGTTGAGTTCAACTAGTTTATACTCTAAGTCAAGAGGAAGTGTTTGGGTGAGTCTAGGTGTAACATGCATGCAAAATAGAGTGTTGAAGTCTTTTCCTGAAATTCAGTACCTTGCAGAATTTGACCCAGAAAGTACAGATATTGTCAAAACAAACATTTTGGACACCTACTATCCAAAAAGGAGTCCACATCTTGAAAATGTTTATCTTTATGAAATACTTAAAAACTACAGATATAGAAACAATGACATAGAAAATGTACATGAAGGTAAATTTGCAGTAATTGGTTGTGATGGTTGTTTGGTACGACATAGCAAAGGCAGTCTAATTAACCATAGGAACCTGAGTTGCCAGACTGTTGAAAAAAGAGAGTTTTTTCATTTGGCACTTATGCAGCTGTTTAAGTCTTGGTGTTTAGAATAAGAATTACTGGGAGAGTTTGACTGCTACGAAGACTCTTTCAATGCTGCAAAGAATAGCATTGAGTGTTCAATATTCCCCAACTATTTGAAAATGTTACACAATGAAATCGAACAGGCAGAAAAAATTGTTGCTGAGATGGCTAAGGAGAGTTCTCAAAGCAGCTAAAGTTCATGTCCTCTAAGTCAAGATCCTCTTGGATAGCCAATAATTGAGAATGAAGCTGCCTTTGCTATGAATGAGGTGGAGACTGCAATGCAACAAGCAAAACAAGTAACTATTGATTTGGAAGAGTTAGTTGCACAACTAAATGACGATCAAAAATAAATATATATGGAGGTAAAAGACAGAGTTGAGCATGGGTTCCTCTATGACAAGAAACAGTGTACATTCACATCGTTTAAGCCTATACTGTTGTATGTCAGTGGTAACATTGACATCAGAAAAAGCTTTTTAATACAAGTTCTCACTTCTTTCCAACAGAAGACTGCAGAGTGTAATTTGTCATGTGTACTAACAGAACCCACGGGATTAGCTTCACATAATATGAAAGAAATTACTTTAAATCGACTTTTGATGCTGCCTGTGGAGCATGAAAACAAAGTAGAATACCAAGAGATATCCAGTGAAGCTTGCCATGAAGTGTCGAGGGTGCTAAAAAAGTTAAAGCTTTTAATCATCGATGCATTCAAACTTAATGCTTGCCTTTGTACATTTGAGAATGCAACAGATTCTAAAAACAGACTACGATGTCCTATTTGGAGGAAAATATTTGATTGTTTTGGGAGATCTACTACAACTTACACCAGTGAAAGGAAAGCCTGTGTTTAAAACACTGCTTCATGATAAAACTCTGAATTCTTTGGGAAGTATTTGAAGTGTCAATATTTGGTTAAACTTCTAAATACTTAGTAATGTGTGTCCAGGCATCTGATGTAGAATACAGGAATATTCTGAAGGATATTAGAGTAGGGAGGGAAAGTGTTTGCTACCAAGTCATTTTCTTAAAAAACTATTTCCAACAAAAAAGTCAGCAGCAGAGATAATGTGCACTTTCATTCTAGAAGGAAAACCAATTTTGTGCCTAATGCCTACACTAGTGGAGTGCGCCTTTTTCAACATAGAATTGCTGGAATTAGAGAAAGAAGAAATTTTGCAACTGATTGCAATAGACAAAATGGAACACCAGGGCATCACAATATTGCTAAATGAAAAATTGCAAACAAAATTTGATTCATTGGAAACATCTGTTTCTAAAACAGCAGGATTGGAGATATGTGTAAGTGTTTGCAAGAACTGTAGAGTAATTTTGCATCAAAATATAAATGTTGATAAAGGATTAGTTAATGGTGCTATGGGTAAAGTATTGATTTCATTAGCTTTGCTAACAGAAGTGAGATAGAATACCTAGCAACTATATTTGATCAGAGGGATAGCATAAAGAAGATTTGAAGGTCCATTGTACGTTCTTTACTTGTGAAAGACTTACATGTGCGACAGAAATAGTTTCCAGTTTCTCTAGCATACACTGTAACCATTCATAAATCTCAAGGTTTAAGTGTATATTTAGCATTGTTTAATGTTGGGAGTACAATTTTCAAGGAAGGAATGTCATATGTAGCCTAATCTCGAGTTAGAACGTTGTCTGGTTTGTATTTGGTTGCTTTTGATGACAGCAAAGTAAATGCTGATCCAAGTTGTGTTAAAGAATGCAATCAATCAAGAAGTGTTTATGCTCCTCATTTAGTACAGTATCCCATTTATGAAAAATTTACCTTATGTCAAAAGCGAAAACTTACAAAGTATTGTAGTAATGTTGTTGAAAAGAAGGATAACAAGGAGGCTGTTAGGAAGAAAATAATTGACAAGGATATTGTTGGTTACCAGTTGTCAACCCCCTCTAGCGTCTGACTGCTATGCAAATGTTGTTCTGAGCGTACACTTTCAATTATCTCATCTTGTATATGCAATTAAACACAAAGCACGAAGAGATTGCATTCTGCACTGTGTTCTTTGTTGCAACGTTTACATAATGATAGGACTGTAACACATTGTGCTTCACACATTTGAGACCTTGTGGATATATGTAGTAGATCTGTACAATTTACTTCAAACACTCAACAGGATGCACAGGAATTTATAATTGTGATCTCTGGAGTTTTAGAAGAAGAACACATATGTATTGATGAGTTATTTGGACTTAATTCCTTATTGAACCATGAGTGTGAAGAATGCTCATTCACATCAAGTACAGAAATAGATTCTGAGCGATTTCTTTATTTAACACTACCAGATTGCAAGATTGTGTGTTTTGACAGATTGTTCAAACAAGGTACACAAAACAATACCTGGCAAAATTGTTGATCAGATCTTACGTCAACATTACACATATGAAAAAGTGGAAAGTATCTTATTTTAATGTAACTTTAGAAAGTGGCTAGGTCAGACCTTGCGCAATACCATTATTATAATGATAATACCAACAGTATCTGGGGGGTGCTCGAGGGAACAGCTGTGAAACGGCCACCCACGTATCCAAGAGTCCTTTGTGACCAGAGGTACACAAAGGGCAAATTACAAAACAAAGTCCCGTTCCCGAGCGCGGGAACGGGACTTTGTTTTGTATCTTATTTTAATGCTACAATGATGCAGAGCATATTGAAGTAAATTGGAAATAGAAATTACAAACTTCAAAGCAGGACAACTATATATTTCTGGAAAAACGTATACTACTGTAGCTATCATATTTCATGAAGGTCTTAGATTTACTGGGAGAGCAAGGGATAAGGCAGGAGGTGCGTCCCGTTCCCCAAAAGGATATTGGATTTAAACATTGTGGACGAACCCACTATGTGTCTGTTATTTAATCACTGTATGTGGTATAAACATGGACCCATTAGGTATATTTAAAAGACCCCTCACACACCAACCTAGTTGGTGTCATGCTTCATCATTGGGGTCCCAACCGGGCAGCTGAGTGCTGCCCGGTTGTGCTACGACGCCTGATTACAGCGGAGCTGGTGTTGTGCGAATATGTGATGAGAGGTGAAATACTACAGTTAAAAATATCTCTGAGAATCCTTGCCCCTAGTTTTAATCTTGGCGGCTCAGGATATGGTTAAAAACAATATGTGTAGTGCAACTATTTTGGACTTACACTTGAAAAAATACAGTATTTAAGGAAATTGGGCAGCCGGGACTACGGGGGACCGATTCAGGTTTGCAGCGGATGACTCTCCAAGACCAAATTGGCACTTTGGATGAGTACCCTACCCTCCCGAGCCTCGATAATCTGCCCAATTTCCTTAAATACTGTATTTTTTCAAGTGTCAGTAAGTACGCCGACACTTACACCACACACCTTAGCGCGTGTGTAGGTATCACTCAGGTTTCACGTGGCAGTTTTCACCTTTGCCACTCACTTTTCACTCACAAGGTCCTGAAGAAAGCCCTCTCACTTGTTTTACGGGCTGAAACATGTAGACCGCCACACATAGTCAACTTACGACAATAAGTCCAAAATAGTTGCACTACACATATTGTTTTTAACCATATCCTGAGCCGCCAAGATTAAAACTAGGGGCAAGGATTCTCAGAGATATTTTTAACTGTAGTATTTCACCTCACATCACATATTTGCACAACACCAGCTCCGCTGTAATCAGGCGTCCATGTTTATACCACATACAGTGGTCTTAGATTTACTTCTGGACTATTTTAATCTGGCTATTTAAAAGTGGTATAGTGTATTTTTTTCTACATCCTTTGTCAGTATTTCTGACATCATTCGGCCTACCAGCGGTGCTGTCTTTATAAGGCTTACCATATGCTGGCGTGTCTTATATATATATTTTAGTGGTTCTGATAATGACAGTCTCTTTTTCAGAGTAAGATTTCTCTAATTAGTAGTGCAACTATAAGTAAAACAATTGTTTAAAAAATTGTAATGAGTACAATGTACAGTGCTGCTTAACTGCGATGACATAGAGTGCAGTTTTTTCTGAAATCTTTATAATTGTTTTTTCCCCATTGTTCAATGATGATTTTGTGAATAGTACAGTATTTATGGTGTATGAGTATAAAAACTGAGAACCGTAAAAAAGGGAAACTGAAATTCGTATTTATATTATAACATTCCTTTACAGCATGATAAATTTCAAGTGATATCTTTGAATTATGTCTTTATGTATTGTTGAAATTGTAAGCTTATTTTGTAATTCTATGAATTGTAATTCAATTATAATGTGTTTTTTTCTTTTTATACAGATCAATGGCACCATCTATTGGAGTAATGTACTATACTAACTAGTTCTTGCAGTGTTGTTCCATAACTTTTCATTTTTAGGTAAGACACTCAGGGACACACTGATGCAGTTACTAACACACCCAGGCACACATCACTACAGTCACTCACATTCCCACCTACACACAGATACAGCCACTGACACACACAGGCACACACTGATACAGCCACTGACACATAAAGGCACACATTGATATAGGCACTGAGACACCCAACTACACACAGATACAGGCATGGCAACTCTGAGCCATACAGTGATACAGCCACTGAGACACCTAGCCACACACTGATGCAGTCACTGACACACCCAGCTACACACTGATACAAGTACTAACACACCCATGCACATACTCATACATACACAGACACACCCAGGCCCACATTGATACAGCGACTGACACAGCCAGGCACACACTGATACAGACACTGAGACACCCACTCACTCTCACATACAGTTACTCACACAGTCACTCACTTACTCATAGAACTTCCCACAAGCCACTTACTCACTCATACAGCCATTCACATACCCACTTATTCACCCATACAACCACTCACACTACCACTCACTGACTCATACAGCTACTCACAGACCCCCCTCACACACCCATACTGTGACTCACACACTGACTCACTCAGTCATACAACTCACACACCCACTCACTCACACAGCCATGCAGTCTCCCATACAGCTGCTCACACAGCCACTCACTAACCCATATAGCCACTCACACATCCACCCTCACACTCACCCATACAGCTACTCACACACCCACTCAGTCCCACATATTGCTATTTACACAGCCACTCACTCACCCATACAGCCACTCACACACCCACTCACTCACTCATGAAACCACAGACACACTAACTTATACAGCTACTCATATACATACTCATATAGCCACTCACACACCCACTCAGTTGCCCATACAGCTACTCACACACCCACTGACTTACTCATATAGCCACTCACACACCCACTTGCTCACTCATAAAGCCATTCACATACCCACACAGTCTCCCATATAGCTACTCACATACCCACTCACTCACCCATACAACCACTCACACACCCACTCATTCACTCCTATAACCACACACACACTCACTCACATAGCCACTCACACATACACACTCACATATATAGCCACTCACACACCCACTCAGTTTCCCATGCATCTACTCACTAACCTACTCAGTCACTCATACAGCCACTCACACACCCTCTCACTCATACAGCCACAAATACAGCCACTCATACACTTACTCAGTCACTCATACAGCTACTCGCATAGCCACTCACTAACCCATACAGCTACTCACACACCCACGCTCTCACTCATACAACCCCTCACACACCCAGTCACTCATCCATACACCAACTCACACAACCACTCACTCATTCATCCATAGAGTCACTCACACACCCACTCATTTACCCATACAACCACTCACACAGCCACACAGTCACTCATACAGCCAGTCACACACTCACTCAGCTGTTCAGTCACTTACAGAGCCACTTACTCACCCATACAGCCACTCCCACAGGAACTCACTGTCTCAGCCCCATCCACTGCACAACTGTCCATGAGTTTATGATTCAGACCAGGCTGATTCCCCCATTTTTTCCACAGATTATCACCTTCATCTCTAGGTTTGGGTTTGCTGTGCGCTTCTTTCCTGGTAACATAGTGGGAATCATTGGCCTTGTCATTCAGTTATTTGAACTATCTATGAGACCACTGCTCATTAAAAATCATCCAGAACACTCCAGAAGCTCGGCAATAGCAACAGGTGCACCTGCCAATAATTAGAACGAATTGTTTTAACCGTTATGAACACTCCAAAACTAATGGCAGCTGCACGTGTTTGTCATTAACCTCATGTGGAATAACTGCCACAGATAATTGTTTAAGTTTGTACTGAACTTTCCATAACCCCAACAGTGCACCTATCAAGCTTATGTGAGGAATTACTGGAAATAGCCCATCGGGCTTAATTACCCTTCTAGTATTTTCACCCACGTGCGCTAACAGCACATGGCCAGCTTCTATATATAGACCGCTCCACTGGTCTCCGTGTTTGCCGCTTACCTGTTTTCCCTTACCTTCACTCTCTTCAGCTCCTGCACATCTCCTGATGCCGCTTCAGTCCCTCTAGCACTGTGCTCCGGACTGCAGCTGTTCTTTGACCTTGGCCTCTCAGAGCGCCCGCTCCAATTCCAGATTTCTTGAAAGAGAGAAAGAAAAGACAAAATGAAAACTAGACTTCAGGTATTTATTAAAACTATTGACTTCAGCACTCTGAACTCAGTAGCCTTCAAAAGCGAGTAACAACTTTGGGCCTGATTATGATGGCGGTCGGACTTCCGCCATCCTATTGGGTATGGGACCGCCGACTAGCTGTCAGCGGTCCTGCCATAGGGATTACAATGCGACCGCCTAGAAGGCGGTCTCAATGTGTATGTTTTGTATTGCACTTGTGCTGCAGGCTGAAAGCACACGCCGCAGTACAGAAAATACAAATTTTTCATATCCCTGCACTATGTGGCAGGCACCATAGGTGCCCCCCAGAACCCAAGGCCAAGAGAAAGGGGAGAAGGGGGCCCGTTAGGGGCCCCAAAGTCCCTTTCCCTCTGCCTTTTCATGGTGGGTTAACTCCCATGAAACGGCAGGTGAAAGGGACATTGTAATCCCTACGGTGGTGCCTGAGCAGGCACCGCCACAGTTGTAGGGATACAAGTCCCTCGACGAACCGACGGGCTCCTTGAGCCCCGATCAGTGGCGATCCGTCTCTCCGACCGCCTACCATCCTCCCACCATGGTAATGTGGCAGGCGGTCAATCGGTGTCCGATGGCACTGGGACCACCACCGACGGCCTGCCTGTGGCGGTCCCACCACCATCGTAATCAGGCCCTAGGTGCTTAAAATTAGAAAGTGCACTACTTACCTGTATGTGGCAGGGCTCTGCCAGAAATAAATTATATTGTTGCAATCCCAAAGCATTTAGCAGTCAGTTAAACTGTCCAGACTCAAGGACTTCTATCTAGTTAACCGGTGCAGCATGCAACAACATATATGAGCAAACGAACAGTGATACTTACACCGCATTAAAAAACATTGTCAGACCATTGCGATGGCAACCGTCAAGCAAGCCAGCAGGATTCTAGCCTCCAGCACGGAGTGATATGAGTTTTCAAATTGGAAAGACAGCGCTGCACAGATATCTGTCTAGGGTGCGAACCAAAGCATAAAACACAATATTGATAATAACAATTTATCACTGTATTGTGCATTTAATTATTGTCCTTGTGATTTATTGATGCTCCTCTGACTTGGCAGTTCCACAAGATCAGTGACGGGCCCTTTTTTGATCCCACTGTATTTGCCGAGGAGGAGAGCTGCAGCATCTTGTTGTCTTTCTCTATCCTGATCCACTTTCCCAGTGGAGTCTGTCGCCGATGCAGTGTTACACCCTGCCAACAAGGAAAGATCCTAGGAGGAATTTAGGGAACCAGCGTCACCCCATCGGAACCACCTGGGATTCAGGTGAGTGGCTTCTAACACTCACTTACTCATGCACTCACTCACACACCCACTCACATACATGTTTTCATTTTTTAAACCAAGAAAGGTGGCTCTAACAAGAACCATTGTTTTTACTTTTTTCTGAACTTGTTTTTTTGTGCTTTTTCACATTTTGTATTTTTTTGGTGTTTTTTCATTATTGATATAAAATTGCAACTAAAAAAAAATGAACTTTTAAAGCAAAATGCACAAAACTTGTGCACCAAGTGCCATTGTAAAAAAAATAACACTTGTGATTTCTACAAGCCTGGGCGTAGTTCGCGGAGGTTTGCTACGTGGAACTCCGCGAAGTTACAAAAAAACTCTGCGAAGTTCCGCGAGTGGCGGAGTGCAGTGCGAACCTCAGTTTGTGCTGGTATTCCTGCCGCTCGGGTAGAAATTTTACCTGAGCGGCAGCTCGCGCTCGCAAATTTACTGTTCTCGATCGCGAACTTACCGTTCGCGATCGCGAGCGGGGAAAAAACCCCGCTGCACATCGTGAAGCGGAGTTTTCTGCACTCCGAGTGCAGAAAACTCCGCAAACTCCACGAACGGAGCGAAGTTCACCGCCCAGGCCTAGATTTCTAGCAGCCTCAAGAAAAGCGGCGACGGACAGTCAGCACTTTTTTGCAAACAGTGCAAAAGGTACTAATTTTTTCTAATTCTGTGTCTTTGTCAGGGAGACGTTCTTAAACTTCCAGTGGAAGGGTATTTCCAGCTGCAATTTGCGTTGCATGTGATGTAGAAGTTTGCGACACATGTTGCTGTGACCCCGCCCTTGCAAGGTGCTTAGGGTGTGTAGTTTTGAGATGTTTAAGCATGCTAGTAATGCCATGTGAATATGTCTTTGATGTTCCTCTGGACAGCCCCTTCTCACACAGCTTACATTTGACATTTTTCACCCACCACCACTTTATTCTCTCCAAATGGGATAGGAAAAAATTCCCATGCAATGGACTACTTTTTTGCTGGGATTTCCTCCTCTGCAGAGTTGCTGTCTCTGATCTCCTGGCGATCTTCAGAATCACCTCCAGATGCCATTTTTCAAGAAACTTTTTAAAAAACACCAATTGAAATAACGAAACTGGAGCTCCAGTATGTATAACCCGTAATTTCAGCAAACAAAGTCAAAATAGAATAAAACTAGGTGGGGACTTCCTTTACAGAACGATGGACACGCTATTAGCCAATGAAATCCTTCTATTCCGTAGTTACGTGGGACTTGTGGTCACCGACGCTACAGCGAAGTCAAAAAAATAAAACAGTCTAGTAATATAAATCTACATATTAGAATCTAAGTCTTTATCTGATTTCAGTACAGCACTAACCTCAAACAATACCTTTATAAGCTATATATATGTTTTTAGGTGTTGTTAAACAGCACACTGATTTCACGGATGTCCTTGGTACCTGAATGTAGGTATCAGAAAACTTGAGACAAAATCGCAAATTAAAAGAAAAAACCTTTTTCTAAATTGCATAGAAGTAGCACCATGTTACCAGCCCTGCCAAGTGGTACACATCAGGGGTTAGAATAACGCATTCTGGGATTATTCCCTGCATTACCGCAGTGTCCCAGAATACTCACACAAATCTGCTAACTCAGCTGGTCGCATGTATTTCAAATTCACCGCTCTGATTGCAGATTGAAAGTTAGGCTGTGTAGCAGCCCGGAGCCAGGTATGGCTCCTCATGCTACATTCCAGCAGCCAATGGGAGTGTTATTTTGGGTACGGTATATCCCATCTTCTTAGTCAGTGCCTGAGATTCTAATTGGATTCCAGGAGGCTTGACTTCTTCTCCTACACTCTTATTGGTGCCAACTTCTCAATCTGGAAATCTGCTTCCAAAGCTTCGTGTGTAGTGCTGCTCATCACACTTAAAGACCCAATAAACTTGGCAGCACAGGTGACTCAGGGAAGGAAGAGACACTCCGATACTTGGTCATGGGTCCCCAGCCGATGGCAAGCTGTGCTCTGTGCAGCGGGCATGTCTGCACTCAATCACTCAGCTGTCATCAAATCTACGGATCTCCCACTCTCTTCAGTGCCTCTTGATAAAGGATCCCTGAGGTGGTGCAATAAATTATCATGGTGCAGGTAAGGTCAGCATCTTCCCTGACAGATGACGAATAGGTAAGCAAGCCTCTAGGCGTCGGTGTTGGAGGAGTGTGAAGGTTTCTAGACAACTGCACCAGTTATTGTGCTATTTTTAATGTTTATTCTTTCAAGTTAGGTGCATCAAGGCTATTTGAATTGGGTTTTTATAGACACATTTCCACTTTAAGTACTAAGCAGGAGCTTTAAAATGTACAGACGTCATTTCCCATAGGTGGAGTCACTGCAACACGTCTCTTAGCGATGGACGCCCGTGTGAAAACAGAAATTATTTAACAAGTTTCCACAGCAAACATTTTTTGCAGTCAAACTATAGAAGCAACTTTCCATAGATACATCTCACTGGGGTGAAGATTCCTCCTTGATAAAAAGAGATGCAAATCACACCAAGCATTTGCTGCGTGGAGCCCTAGTAATAACCTGCTTCCCTCTTGCATGAAGCCTAGATAAAAGCACTGTATGGGAGCCCTAATAAGAGTCACTCGACTTCTACACGGATCGACAAGAAGAGGTGCTGTTCCTGCAGAGGAGAGATCCTGAGAAGAGTTTCTGTTCTCCTGCATGGATTCCCGCACTGTCTGAATGAAGCGCTAAGGAGACCAGCTATCTTTCTGCTCTATGCTTTAAGGTGAGAGGCTGAGACACTGCAGAAGAGATCCCTAATCAAGACCCACTGTCCTCCTGTAGCGCTACCTCAGAAAAGCACTTGTTCTCTTGTGTGGAGCCCTGAAACCATCCATTGTACCCCTACAAGGAGCCCTAAGAAGATCAGCAGTCGTCCTGTAGCGCACCATTAGAAGAGCTTGTTGGAGGACAGATCCCACATTCCATCATGTCTGAACCCATAACAAGAGCTGCTGGCATGTACTGAGCCCTCAGAAGAGTCCTTGTTTTCCTGAAGCAAGACAATCAGCTGCCCTCTTACACAGATCCCTAACGACAGTTTGGAGTGCAGTAGATCAAAGAGGTAATTGCGTGCATAGGAGGCGGTCTGAGCAGGGAGGGAGGTATTCAGTTCCTGAACCAACAGACCATGTTGTTCCATTTAAGTGCTCTTTAAGATGAAAGTATTCCCTGATCAAAAAATAGACGGTTTGTAATTAGTCTTTGCAGATGAAGGCAGGGCATATGGGAAGCCAGAATTCTCAGCAGATGGATGAAGCACAGATGAGGAACGTCAAAGGAGTTTGCAGATGCAGGGACTGTGAAGAATGTGTGCCATGGGGTCTATACATATAAGTAGGTGGTGTTGATCGCTTCAGCTAAAGAGAGACCAATGGGTGTGCCAGGCTTTTGAAGAAGTCACATGGGAGCAGGATAAATAATTCATCTTTTCTACACAGATGGCACAGTAGGATGTAGGGATTTTTCTACAAACAATTTTGCTTTTAAATATGGCACATGACAAGCCAGAGTGTTTTTGGAATAGGCTAACAATCTCTGTAAGGATGGAGAGAGGACAAAGTGTGTTTTTTTATCTATTAGAAGTTTTAGATAGCCAGGGCCACTGCAATTATGTGATTGTGCAGCCACAGCCATTTTCCCATAATTGTAGATTTACAGCATTTGCCACATAGTCCATCATCTGATGCTTAATCTGCAGACTTTCACAAAAAGATTGAATGCTCTTCTTTCTGTTGCATATTTCTATATGTGGGTGTTAAATTGGTACTAATGGGGTGCAACCAATGGGCATACAGTGTTAACAAGTTTAAAAGGACAAAATTATGAGGTAATACTATCACAAAATGTAATGCCGTATGCTGCATAATTTACCCAACCCTGCTACATAGTTTGGCCCTCCCCTGCTGTATAATTCCAGTGGACCAGTATATAGCACAAACATGTCTGAAAGGTATCAATGTACTTTTCAGACTAAGTACTGCGTAACAAAGGTAAAAAATCCCTTTTGCAAATATCCACTCAGAACCACCAATGAGTGATGCGAGGAACAGCATGTGTATTTGTTAAACTAGGCAATGCTCCTCCAAGTAAACGCCGACCAGGAGAAACTAATCACCTTGCAGGAAGGATGCAAGCATGTTCAAGCTCCCTTCTAAAGCATAACATTGCATGAAATTAATCTTATTACATGAACATAACTGCTTTCTTCAGCTGACCTTAAAATATCACATAGCTGCCAGGTTTTCCCAGGTCCATGCGTGATTAGTTAGTCCAGCTCTGTTCTTTCTTAGAATACTTGTAGTGATATTTAATCCAGTACACAAAAAGGACTATAGGTCCCAGAATTTTAGGGAAAAGCAGGCTGAATTAACTAGTCAGGCATAGACTCGGAAAACCTGTCAGCTATAAATGAGGCTGCTGGCCTGCAACACATTTTCAGCAGTTCTGACTTTGTAGCCAACAATTGATATAAAAAGCAACTACAAACCCCAGATTCAACTGATATCACATACAAAGGTCAGTAATAGCTAAAAGGATCATGCTTCACAATGGGAAATGGGCCTTATTTGGCCAGGGACAGCAGCTTATCACAGCCTAAGAAATGCCTTGCCATGATGTGATGTAGTTATTAGGCAGACACTAAGGGCCTTATTACGAGTTTGGAGGTCCTGTGCACTGCTGTATCGGTGGTGGGCCGATCTGTTTTGCGAAGACTGTCGCTGGACCGCCAACACCACAAACAGACCACTGTGTTCACGGTCGGGGAAAGGCAGCCACCATAGAGCTGCACCACCCCCTGAGTCATGAGTTACCTGTTCCACGAGCGGACCACGGTGGTCCAATCGCCTGTTTCAAGGTGGCAGTGACGAAGAATTTGGGGTGCATACTCACCCCTTTCTTCTTCTTCCAGGCAGATTCTGACATGGATCCATTTCTCCAGGAGACCCCTTTCACAGCAGGATCTTCACGCCGAAGATTACGACCCTGTTTGCGGCAATCTACAGGTGAGTCCTTTTTAAACCATATACCCATTGCCAGGACTGGACACATATGGCTTTAACCCCGGTAATGGGTATAAGGTATTTTTTCACATATATCATGTATATATGTGTGCATCCAACACATCTGTAGTCGAAATGCACATACAGGCATTGATATGTTTGTGAAAAGTACTCACCACCATCACAGACCATGTCATGAGTGATGTACTATGTGAGGTCCTAAGCAGTGCATTGCGGGGCGCAAGTTATAGTTAGCTCAGCTAACTATAACTGCTGAATTTCACTGGTTTTGTACGAGTGAAACGTGAGCTAACTATAACGTCCCTGTAACCTTTGGCCTTTGTTTTTTTCAGTGAATATATCTATCTATCTATCTATCTATCTATCTATATAAATATATATATATTCACTGAAAAAACCATAGGTTTCATGGAACGTTACAGTTAGAAATTAGCATTTAAAAAACCTTAGAAATTCACTGAAAAAACCATAGGTTTCAGGGGCGTTATAGTTAGTTGGACATTTCACTCGTACAAAACCATAGAAATTCCCCCGTTATAGTTAGTTCAGCTAACTATAACTCGCTGCACCCACAATGCACTGCTGATGACGTCACATATTACATCACTCATGACATGGTCAGTGACATCACTCATGACATCACTGATGACATCTCAAATGACATCACTGATGACATCATCCTTGTGATAGAGTGGCAGACCTCCTCTCACCCTAATATAACCTTTGATACAAACACTCAAAAATACAAACTAACATTTTCAAAACAATGGACATACCAATACCAGTTACAACACACCTATTCAGTAATTCCAAGATCTACACACACATCCACTCATTCACCAACAGTCCCTATACAGTCACTCATACATGTACTCACTCATCATATGTACTCATACACCTATACATCCTGTTACACACCGCCACTCATCCATAGAGTTACTCACACACATAGTCACACATGCAAACAAAGTATCAAACATCCATTTACTTGCATATACAGTTATACACACACTACCACACTTACTTCTACAGAAACTTACACATACTTACTCTCTTAAACAATCACTTATAGAAACACCTACTTATTTGTACAGGAACTCTTCCAATCTCTCACTCTCACATATACTCACTTATATACACCAATACTCACATATACTAGTTTAAAACATATGTAGTTACTCATAAAGACACTATTGAGACAGTCATTCACTCACTAACACACCCATACACATACTCATCCACCTATACAGTCCTGCACACATGCTGTCTTCAACACATACAAACAGTGAGTCACTCATTCATGCATCTATGCACTAAGTAATACCCCCACCGAACCATACAGACACTCAGACACTCATACAGATACTCAAAAAAACAACTAATAACCCATATAGACACTCATGTAGCTACTCACCAACCCATGCAGCCACTTATACACAAAGTGAGAGACTGATACAGATATTTTCATATTTAAACATTACTCACTAACCCATGTATTCACTAAGATACACTTAGTCAGTTATACAATCAATTTTACAAAACAAAATCATCCATTTAGACACTTATATACCCATTTATTCTTCCATCGACCTTGAGATATACATATATAAAACATATTTAATTTTCAGAAAAACACACATTCACTGGATGATGTCATCAGTGATGTCATCAGTGATGTCATTTGAGATGTCATCAGTGATGTCATGAGTGATGTCACTGACCATGTCATGAGTGATGTAACATGTGACATCATCAGCAGTGCATTGCGGGCGCGCGAGTTATAGTTAGCTGAACTAACTATAACGGGGGAATTTCTATGGTTTTGTACGAGTGAAATGTCCAACTAACTATAACGCCCCTGAAACCTATGGTTTTTTCAGTGAATTTCTAAGGTTTTTTAAATGCTAATTTCTAACTATAACGTGCCTGAAACCTATGGTTTTTTCAGTGAATTTCTAAGGTTTTTTAAATGCTAATTTCTAACTATAACGTGCCTGAAACCTATGGTTTTTTCAGTGAATATATATATATTTATTATACTATGTATACATGTGAAAATGTCTCGGTCCCCTGTTTGCCTCGGTGGCACGGAAAAAATGGGTGGAACTGACGTCAGCACGCCGACGAGGTTCTCTTATGGCTCCGATGACGTCATACGGTGTCGCGAGCGGAGCCGTGCTATTATGACGTCCTCGTTGACGTGGGAGAGCTAGGAAAGAATTTCCGTGGAATGCTGGTGCAGGGGATATTCACCTAAGTGTTCAGGCTCGTCCTTTGGGAGCAACTGTTTATGTTGCCACTCCAGAAACCGAAACCAGTGATCCGAGGGCAGAGGCCCTGCAGATGGCACACGAGGTGGGGTGCCCAGTCGTGTGCACCGGCGGGGCAGCGAAGTGACAAGCACCACAACCCACAAAAAAGGTAACGAGGGCACTGAATAACACAGGATCTTCTCTTTGTATCTGGCAGGAACAACGAAGTTAAAATGCCCTAGTACCAAAATGTAGAATTAGTGCTACAACGGTCTTCAAGAGGACCTGCGATGCCGCTTCTGCCTCCCGTACCCTGGAGGTGGCACATGGGTCACGCGGTACGGTCATACTGCGGTGGGACGCACACTCGTTGACCTCTCATGGCACTGCTCCACACTTCAGGGAGGACGCTTTCCATTAGCTATGTTTTCTGATGACATGTCGCGCCAGCATAGTCCAACAACAGAACTCCTTTAGATCCAAACAGACTCTTCCACTCTCTCACCGGAAGTGAAACCAGGCCACGCGGACACTTTCACAATACAACAGCCGGGAATGCACTTTTCGGTAAAAAAAAACACATTCCTTCCTCCTAATTAATCAAATAAACATCTCACTGAAGAACAGGGGCCAGCTTCGATCGGTAAACAGCCGTTACAACGACTTTTTTACTTTGCAATACCATTACAACGCATGCATTACCACGCATGCGTTGTACATCACGAAGTCATTACTACGTATTTTTTTAGAACGCATGGTCATTTACCACGCATGCCTTTACAACAAATTTTGTTGTAAAGGTATGTATAGTAAATGACCATGCGTTCTAAAAACATGTAGACGATCCATGTCGTTGTAAGGAAACAGAGGCTGTTCCGTTTTCTCACAACGACGTGCACCGCCCTCAGAGACGACGTGAAGCAGGAACCACGAGGAGAGAGGAACCACGAGGAGTGAGAGGTAAGGGGGATTGGGCATGGGGTGGGGGTTTCTTTTCTAGGGTTTAGGGTAGTGCAGTGGTGTTTGGGTGGTGTAGGGGGTCGTGCTGGGGGTAGTGTTTTAGGGTTTAGGGTAGTGCAGTGGTGTTTGGGTAGTGTAGGGGGTCGTGCTGGGGGTAGTGTTTTAGGGTTTAGGGTAGTGCAGTAGTGTAGGGGATCGTGCTGGGGGTAGTGTTTTAGGCTTTAGGGTAGTGCAGTGGTGTATGGGTAGTGTAGGGGTCGTGCTGGGTTAGTGTTTTAGGGTTTAGGGTAGTGCAGTGGTGTTTGAGTAGTGTAGGGGGTCATGCTGGTGGTAGTGTTTTAGGGTTTAGGGTAGTGCAGTGGTGTTTGTGTAGTGTAGGGGTCATGCTGGGGGTAGTGTTTTATGGTTTAGGGTAGTGCAGTCGTGTTTGGGTAGTGTAGGGGGTTGTGCTGGGGGTAGATTTAGGGTTTAGGGTAGTGCAGTGGTGTTTGGGTAGTGTAGGGAGTCGTGCTGGGGGTAGTGTTTTAGGGTTTAGGGTAGTGCAGTGGTGTTTGTGTAGTGTAGGGGGTTGTGCTGGGGGTAGTGTTTTAGGGTTTATGTTAGTGCAGTGGTGTTTGGGTAGTGTAGGGGGTAGTGCTGGGGTAGTGTTTTAGGGTTTAGGGTAGTGCAGTGGTGTTTGTGTAGTGTAGGGGGTAGTGCTGGGGGTAGTGTTTTAAGGTTTAGGGTAGTGCAGTGGTGTTTGGGTAGTGTAGGGGTTCATGCTGGGGGTAGTGTTTTAGGGTTTAGGGTATGGCAGTGGTGTTTGGGTAGTGTAGGGGGTCATGCTGGGGGTCGATTTAGGGTTTAGGGTAGTGCAGTGATGTTTGTGTTGTGAGGGGGTCGTGCTGGGGGTAGTGTTTTAGGGTTTAGAGTAATGCAGTGGTGTTTGTATAGTGTAGGGGGTTTAGGGTAGTGCAGTGGTGTTTGTGTAGTGTAGGGGGTCATGCTGGGGGTTGTGTTTTAGGGTTTAGGGTAGGGCAGTGGTGTTTGTGTAGTGTAGGCGGTAGTGTTTTAGGGTTTAGGGTAGTGCAGTGGTGTTTGTGTAGTGTAGGGGTCATGCTGTGGGTAGTGTTTTAGGGTTTAGGGTAGTGCAGTTGTGTTTGTGTAGTGTACGGGGTCGTGTTTTAGGGTATAGGGTAGTGCAGTGGTGTTTGGGTAGTGTAGGGGGTCATGCTGGGGTTAGTGTTTTAGGGTTTAGGGTAGTGCAGTGGTGTTTGGGTAGTGTAGGGGGTCGTGCTGGGGGTAGTGTTTTAGGGTAGTGCAGTGGTGTTTGTGTAGTGTGGGAGGTCATGCTGGGGGTAGATTTAGGGTTTAGTGTAGTGCAGTGGTGTTTAGGTAGTGTAGGGAGTCGTGCTGGGGGTAGTGTTTTAGGGTTTAGGGTAGTCCAGTGGTGTTTGTGTAGTGTAGGGTTGTCGTGCTGGGGGTAGTGTTTTAGG
>CAWUFW010024807.1:0-54345 GCA_963921515.1 Calotriton arnoldi | reverse complement strand
TGGTGTGGTGTCCATTTGTAGTGTTTTCACTGTATTACTGTATGTGTTCACAAATGCTTTACACACTGCCTCTGAGATAAGCCTGTCTGCTCGTGCCAAGCTACCTAGGGGGTGAGCAGGGGTTATGTTAGGAGTGTATCCCCCTTACCCTGACTAGAAGCAAGGGCCCCTATTTGGACAAAGGTACCTACCTCTGCCAACTAGAGACCCCCATTTCTAACATCGGGTGTAACACGAGCTCCCATAGGAAACAATGGGAATCTGACCGAACAGTGTTCGGTCGCATCGTAATCCGGCGGTTGGAACCGCTGACCGCAAGTCGGTTGGTCCCGAATCCAAGACAATGTCGGGCGGAGGCTTTCCGCCCGACATCGTAATGAGCCCCTTAGTGTACTCATTCACCACTGCCTTCAGAGTTGAACATGGTTGTGATTTCCAGCGTCATCATACCATTTTAGTTGCTTCATTTCAGGCATCTGCTGTTTGATGTTAGTCTGTATTAGAGCGCAGGTTTCTACTGTTCGAAACAGATCTAATTTTGGAACTTGTGACTTCATTCTTACTTTCATTTGCTATTGACCAAAACAGTCTCATCTGGGAAACTCTTTGCCATTTCTGCACTATCTGAAATACCTATTTGTTTCACAGTACTGTTTCACTTTCAAATTAATGTGGTCAGCCTGCATGTGATGTAGGAGATTCTTTACATTGAAGCAAATAATTGGGTATTACTATTGGCATCATTTTTTTCATTCACGGTTTTCATCTTTAGTATACACAAATGATTGTATAAAAGCTGTACATACAATCGTATATTGTCAACACAAGTTGCATATAAACATCTCAGAATATTATGGCACATGCACTGTTTTAGAAGGGATTTACCTCCCTGATAATCATGTGCTGCTAGAAAACTTTGAACATACAACCTTTTGCTTCCACCCACTTCCCTGCGTCTCCCGTATATGCACACTTAGAGCCTCATTTATGAGGTTTTGCCGTAGGGAAGCGCCGCAAGCCTTCCTGCTGCGCTGGCCTACGGCAAAAGAAAAGGGGAGGAATATGCTGTATCTATCAGATACAGCGCATTCCTGTCCTTTTTCCCTGTGCCAGCGCACAATGGGCTGCTGTGCGCCAACGCAGGTACCTTTGCTCCATGGTGCAAGGGTGCCTGCATTGCGGGCATGATTATTTTTGTGCAGGAAGGGAAACCTTTCTGCACAAAAACAATCAGAAGAGGCTTTTTCCTCTTTCTATGTGTGAATGCAGCACACATAAAAAAGGGAAAAACGAGGAGAAATAAAGATATTTCTCCTCGTTGTGCCTCACTTACGCCTCCCATGGGCGTAAGTTTTTGGCGCTGCCTCAGATTTACGATTTCTGGTAAATCTGGTGCAGTGTCAAAAAGGCATGGATGTTGCTGGGAACGCCCCCAGCAACATCCTTTGCACGCCTCTTTAACGCAGAAAACTGTGATAAAGGGAACGATATTTATGAGCCAGCATTAAGCCAAAAAAAGTGGCTTAGTGCTGCCTCGTAAACATGGAGCAGGCTCTTGCGCCATGGAACGAAACAAAAAGTGACATTCTGGCAGTGCAAGGGGCCTCATAAATGAGGCCCTTAGTCCTTCGCTTCCTGGGCTAATACTTCGGAGTATATATCAGGCACACTTGAGCGTAAAAATCTAGTCAGCTTGTTTTGGGTATTGTAGGTCTGGTACAATCAATCCGTTCGGGTAGTGGCTAAACAACCCCTCTCGCTCTGCCGCTCAGGACACTGTTATAATTATGGTCCCTCTCCACTCTCTTCAGTAGTGAATGCCATTAGTACCTCAAGCCAGAGATCGACTATGCTCTTCCTGTATATCCCCCGCTATTCCTCCTTTCGGAGGGCCTTCCCTTCTGCGATGACCCAGTTCTTCACATTTGTTTATCACCTGCAATGCGGCAGGACATCTGCTGATCGCAAATGCAGAGCTATGGCCACTACCAGGACCAGGCCTAAAAATGTGTTGCATACCTTTTTTTCAGGCCTTTGTGGATACAAACCAAGCAAACAAATTTCTGCTGTCAGCATACTCTTCCTATTAAGTGTGCACTCCATATCTTCTGCTGCTCTAGCTCAAAAGCACGCCACAGCTCCATACCATGTGTAGGAAGACACTGTCTTGTTCGGCACACTGGGGAGAGCCCATTGTGTCTGTGTGTTTCACGATATTAACTCTGTGATGGGTGAGGTATGTCATATGGAGGTAATGAAATTCTGTGTATTTATATTGTTTGTTCCAGGAAATTTTGTGTACTTGCTCCAATGTCTGTTCCCATTCCTTTCCCCAGAATTCCCTGTGTAGCATTCTTTCCCACTTGTCTTGAAGAGAAGAGAGATCAGGCGTCAGCATATGCAAGCCCATTTTATAAAGCCAGCATATTAGGTTACTTCCCCCTCCTAATGTAAGCAGAGTCTGGAGGAGATCATGAGTATGCACCCTCGAGGGGAAGTGCCCCCACAGTTGAATCAGTGCATGTTGTAACGCCACATATGTCAGAAACTGCGTCCTGGGCAGACCGTCTTCCCCAACCAAGGCATCAAGTGTGCATAGCCACCCCCCTTCGTAGCAATCCCCCACTGTTTCTATTCCCAAACTTGTTCAGTCCTCCATTCTCCATTCTGTGAAGAAGCCCCGCCCCGTCGCAGTGGGCAGGCCTACCAAAGAGATAGACAGGGCATAAAGATTATGCCTTTGGGTCTTCTTTATTGCTGCTTTCCAGCAGCGGAGCACTGATTTAAGCGGAGCCGGCCATTCTACTGTTTTCAGCTGTGCTCCCAACAGCGGTGCTACAATAGCACCCTTATGTTGAGGATATCCCATTTCCCCCAGTTCTTCTGTGTTGTGGCCTACCATCCAGTGGGCCAGCCATTGCAGCTGGGCTGACAGGAAGTGCAGCTCATAATTTGGGCCTCCCAAACCTCCTAGGGTCGATGAGCACTACAGGATCCTCAGGGAGGTCCGATGTCAGCAGCCATCCCATATAAGATCCTGCAGCAGGGATTTCAGGTCTTTAAACCATGATTGGGGGATCCAGACTGGCAAATTTGCCAAATAATAAAGTAGCCATGGTAGCATTACCATTTTTATCAGAGCTACTTTGGCCATGATTAGTCACTTTAGCGTACACCAGAATTGAACAGTAACTTTCAGTGCCCTCAGTGCAGTCCCTAAATTCCTTTCGCGAAGATCATCTGCTGCATTATAAATCCTGACCCCCAAGTATTGTAGCATCTGGGGTTTCCACCTGATACCCATGTGCTCCACCGACCTCGGTCAGGCCTGTCTGTCTGCGGAAATCGGGAAGGCGTAGGTCTTGTTCAAGTTTGTGTGGAGACCGGAGACTCTACACAGGTCCTGAAGAAGTGCTACACTCCAGGGGATCCCTGATGCTGCCCGCCGAAGGTACAAAGGCATATCATTTGCATATAGCGAGATGACATGGTCACATCCCCTAAGGGAATGCCCCTCCCTGTCCCTTTCACTCTTGCTATACTGACACATGACTCCACCGCCAATGTAAACAGCAACTGAAACAGTGGGCACCACTGTTGCGTGCCCCTGTGCACCTCAAAGGCTTCAGAAACTCATCTTTCTGCTGGCACGCTGGCAACCACACACAGCAACGCAACCCAGGGGTCCCATCCTCTCCCCAACTTCATACGTTTCATGACCACTCGAAGAAAATCCCAGTGAACAGTGATGAAAGCCTTGGGCACATTTATTGAAAGTGCAATCGCTGTACCACAATATTGCACCAGGGTTTCTTCCATTACTCGGAATAATCTTTGTATATTGAAGGAGGTGCTAAGCTGGGAGATAAATCCACACTGGTCGCGATGTGCCAGCATCGCCAAGTGTGGACGTAGGTGGTTACCCAACACCCTACAAAGAATTTTATAATCCAGTTTGAGCATGGACAAGGGCCTGTAGGCCACAGGGTCTAGCGCATCTCCCCTTGGTTTTGGAATAGACACTATAAGCGCCTCTCCGGTTGAGTCAGGGAGTCTGCCTGTTTCCAAAGTGTACATGGTTGCTAATTTCGAGGCTAATTGGTTGACATACATCTGATAGAATGTGGCTGGCAAACCATCTGTCCCTGGTGTCTTGCCTCACGCTAACCTTTTAATTGCCTCTTTAATCTCCTGTGATCTGTCCCCCTAACGCCTTGCTGGACTGCATGTCTAACTGAGCCAAGCGTGCCCTATATAGATATGCCTTTATGTCTGTCTCGGGTAACCGAGGCTGCTTCACATACACCTCTCTGTAGTGTTGTACAAAGTCCTCATGTATTTCATGCTGTTGCAGAACTGTTGTACCCTCTCTGTTGTTAATGTCAGTGACAGGACTAGCCCGTTCCTCCAGCCTCGTCATCCGAGCCAGTAGCCATTCCACCCCGCCTCCCTCTGCATGGGTTTTGGCTAAATATTCATGCTTCGTCAAAGCCGTCAGTCTAGCTTGGATCTCCCGTATTTTTCTGACACTCACAGGGGTCGCATTGAGGGGTTCGTTGGCAGGACTATTGGCATCATACTTGTTATAGAAACAGACACGGTCCCAAGATGAGAGCTACAGATTACCATCTATCTTTTGCAGTTATTCCTTTGTGCTGTTTTTCTGTCCAGCCATTGCTGCAAGGCCTATGTCTACTTTCTGCCATTTCACCCCAGAACCAGCCATCCTTGGCAGCTCCCTGGTACACTGCTGGTCTGTGAGGCTTGCAAAGTGGTCCTACTAGTTCTACTGAAGCTTTAGGACCAGTCTTTTCGTCACCCAGTCAGACGAAAGTTAAGGAAGAGAAGAAAGATGAAGGCATGCAGCGTGCCCCCCATCTACTTTACCTGTTTATGAGTCCCACACCCCACGGGGGCTGAAGATCCTTTGCATACTGCATTACACAGGGCAGATGGAGTCCAGATTATTTAACAGCTTATTTACTCTCGAGGCTGCGAGGGATGAAGTCACTAGTATATTCTGTCAGTGGCGTAGCTAGATCTTTTGCCGCCCATGGCGGTAACTGCTTTTGCCTCCAGGCAGCATGCCGACTGTAAGAGTGGAGCGGGGCGTGCTGGCGAAATCCTGCGTTCGCCACTCTGCAATGGCCGCAGGTAAGAGCGGAGGGGGGCAAAACTCATGCCGGCCCAACCAACCCCCCTTGCTTCGCCACTGTATTCTGTCACTCTTCATTCATGCACTATGGCAGGTCTTAGATGCCATTTCGCCACCTGCCTACTGATGTAGGAGGTACTGCTTTATGAGGGAGATGCTCAGGTTTGCTGAGTATCCAGGTCTTGCAAAAATAACTTGATCCTCAGTAGTCCTCTTCCCTATCTTTTCCAGAGTTTGGTGGATTATGTACATTCGATGAGCAAGGAGTGAAGTTCACAAGTCACAAAGTTTCTTACTTAGGCAGCCATCTTATTCTGGCAGTGGTTCTGCACCCTCCCACCAGTATTTACGATTTTATCACCTCATATTTAAAGATTTGACCACTTGCATGGCCACACCTTGACCCACAAAGTGCAATACTAACAACTTACTTTTTATATGGTGCTTAGTTCCATGGATTTGACCCTTTTTAAGTGCTGAATATAATAGGAGCCGCTATAACCTGTGATATTGCCCTCCGACAGGGTCAGATTGGGAAGAAGGGCAGTCGGACATTAAGCATGTGCCGGTGCTTAAGTGTGACATGTGGGCCAGTTTTTTAAGGGCCTCTGCTTCATTCCTGCCCTGCCAGGCCATTGCACTTCAGGCTATGGTGGGCAGGCAACGGTGGTAAGTGTGAAAATCTGCCTTACTGGGGACCTGGTGCTGCTCCAATTTGTTGGGCCATTCTTACCTCGGGCCCATGGGGCTGGCTTGGCCCACAAGAAGTGTCTTGCCCCTTACCCCTCTCTTGCCAGGCCATCACATTCAGGCAATGGTGGGTAGAGGAGGGTAGGAGTATGCCCGAGATGGCCGGCCAAGCAGTCCTGCGCACTTAGTGTGCACAGTCCACTTCTCCTCTCTGAGCCACCAGGCCCACCCCGCCCTAACCCAGCCCTGCAGAAACGAAAACTAAAATGATAATAGCCTTGTTCTTATCATTTTATTTTTCCCTTTTCCACTGCTCTGAGAGCAGTGGGGTGACGCTCCTCCACCTTAGCGGAGGAGACGCCTCTCTACGGAGGACTGGGGAGGGAATGAAGTAAGAGAAGCCATCTTGGAGGGTGTGTGTATTTGCATAGGCCTCGCTGTGAGGCAAACTTTATTAAGCTTTTATTAAACTAGAGAGGATGCACGTTACAGCCAAACCTGCTGACTTTGGCAATGGGAGACCAAGTTTCAGTCCCAGCATCGTCTCAACATCCTGTGATTATGGGCAAATCACTTAATCTCCCAACGCCTGAAGTAAAGATTAATTTGTTCTTGCGTAGTTTAACTAGTGCTCATGGAAATCGCTCCAGTGCCCTAGCACAGAGTTCACCCTATGTAAAACTATAAAAAAGCAATTAGAAAAAAAATGGCAATTTATTCATGTTATCAAATTCTGCAAGGGCCAGAGCATGATAATTAGAGAGCACTCTTTATATAAAAATATTCATATTATTTTTTAACATGGCTTTTCTGCCTTAGTTTAGTTTAGCTATTACTGCCAAACAAAGATGGAGGGTAGAGGTATGGGGAGGTGGACTCGTCCTCCACAACGCAATCAGATAATCAAAAAAGAGACCCTCCCAAAGAGATAATGAAGGAGTGTAACCTCTTTTTAAGGACAGAGAAAGAAAAGGTTCTTTTTAAATAACCTTCACTCACCAGGGTTGCCCCATGGTGGCATGCTTCATCATAGGGTTCCTCCCTGTCCTACTAAGGACAGGGGCGTGTTACTACCAGCGGAGACGCAGGAGCACTTAATGAAAGGAAGTCCATATACACCTATGTTGTATTTGGTATGTTGGGGTGGGTTAAATATATAAGAGAACAGTGGTGAGTTAAAAATATCAGACTAGTAGGAAAAAACAACTTTATTCGCTCCTCTAGTTTGATATATTAAAATAAGGGGATTGTGGGAAACGTTACCGGTGTCTGACCTACCGTTTTATTGGTTGACTAGATTCAAGCCCTACCCCAAAGCTTTTCTTTAGGACCTTCAAGGAGAAAATACTCCCACTCCTAAAGTTAGAATTTAACTCAAATGCAATAATAAAAAACTGAAAATAAAATGTCATCCAGCACCTAATTGGTCTGTTAAAACTTCAAAAGTCCTACAGAGGTTGTGGAAGAAAAAGAAACAAAATGATTAAACAATACACGACCCCCTCGGGTCTTATATCATAATAAAAGCGTTTTTTTGTGGTGACTTTGTGAAAATAGTGCCAAAAATTTCTCAAAATGCGTGATCACTCCGTGTGCCATATCTTGACGTTTCACATTCAAAACACTCACAAACATATAGTGACAGACAATACGCACTAACATTTAATGATCATTACATACATGTTTCTGAGACCATGAATGGGCCTCATGAGTTCAGCGGGATAAAAAGGGACGCCTGTAGTCAAACCCTGTAAGTAGCGTGAGCAAAAAGATCTCAGGAGATTAAATACGGTCCAGCAACATGGTAAAACCTCCGTGTGCAGTGCGAGCACTGACACACTCACTCTTTCAAGGCTACTCCCTCGCTGAATAACCTGACAGATCGCCCGTGGACTCCGGAGATACCAGAGGGGCGTGGTGCAGGTTATTTATGCACGGTCGGAAGGACACGTTGACGTCCTCGCGGTCGCCCGCACTTGGACGCCTACTGCCCTCGTTCCTAAGGATGCTCAATGTAAAAATAAAACTCCCTTCCAGGAGGGCAGGGGGTGCGGTAAAACCGCCCACCCTTCTGGGAGTGTTGCGCAGTGTCTTCACTGCTGTGATTCCGGCGGACAATAAAGCTCTGTTGAGAGCTGCGGGCATGATAATACAGCTTTATTGAGGCTACTAAACGGGGACAATAGAGCTCTGTTGAGAGCTGCTGGCACGATAATAAAGTTTTTTCGAGGCTACTAGCGTTAATTAAAGACGAAACAAGGTCTAAGATTATGTGGTTTTTTAACACTATGCCCAGTACGGTGAATTACATATTGGTAAGTGTTTTGGCAAGGATCGCTCAGTCTTCTTCTCGGTATTATCCCCTCCCAAAAAATGAGATAAACCTAATGATAGAGAGCCCTTATTGTAAGGCATTATCTTTCATGTCATTGTGATATGCCCCAAAATCATACGCAACGCTGAATGTGGTAATACAGATAGGACGTGTTTCCTTCTCTTTATGTGCCACAGGTTCCAAAAGTGCCTCCCTGTTATTGTTTCTTGCCCTTTTCATTGCTTTTGCCACTACTTTTTCAGGGTATTTGCATGCTTTCAGTTTTTGTGCCAGATCAGTCGCTTGGGATTTAAAGTAACTGAATTCAGAGCAGTTTCGCCTCAGTCTCAAGAATTGGCCAAAGGGCAGATTCTCCTTCAGGTGTCTCAGATGAAAACTGTCAAAACTCAGTAGGCAATTCTTTGCCGTTGCATTGAAATGTGTGGTGGCTTTTAGGCCACCTTTGCCTGCAGAGATGTTGAGGTCTAGAAATACCATGTCGGTTCTAGAAATAGATTTTTAGGGGCGGGCGAAACTGCTCTGAAATCAGCGACTTTAAATCCCAAATGACTGATCTGGCACAAAAACTGAAAGCAACCAAATACCCTTAAGAGAAGGAAACACGTCCTATCTGTATTACCACATACAGCAGTGCATCCAATGCGATAACTAGAATTATCAATAAGCACTGGAAGATCTTGAGTGGCAGTGCAATACCGCCCCTAAGCCCATGTTTTCCCATAGGAGGGGTTGAAATTTGCAAGACATGTTGGTACACACACGACCACGTCCATTGCGGGAAACACAATCAGGTCAGGGTTTCATCACTCCTATCAATGGACATCGCCCTTGTGGGAATTGCAGTGTATGCCATCTTACACAAACCTGCAATACGGTCACTTTCAATAACAATACCACATGGGAGCTAAGGAGGTTCATTAATTGCAATACCGAAGGAGTGGTCTATATGATCACTTGCCTGTGCAACCTCCACTATATTGGGATGACAACGAGAAAAATCAGGACCAGGATTTGCAAACATCGGAGCAATATGAGATGTAAGAGAGCAACGACTAAGATGACTGCCCATTATATTGAACATCAACACACCATGAAGGATTTACGATGGCTAGTCATCGAACAAGTGAGCAACGAGACTCTCCTATTCGAAAAAGAACAACGATGGGTGTATAGATTAAAAACCCATGACGCAGGGCTGAATACAAATATTCCCTGGGGCCAGTTTACATAAGATCCCCAAATAACTGCCTCATGTAAGGAAACAGCCACTGGGAACCCTCTCTCCGTCTCCCCAAGAAAAAAACGCATATTCTCCAATCTGAATGAGAACAGACTGTCTGTGTACACCCAGTCCCCTCTTTTGGATCTTACTATGACACAAAAATAAGATCCACTTCCTGTGACAACTATCCCCATCACTCTATGCCAGATTCCCCATTTTTTATACCATAATCATAAACATGATTGGCCGTTCATACCTGGGACAAGACCGATGTGCGTATGTTTTGGGGCATATCACAATAACCTGATAGATAATGCCTTAAAATAAGGGCTCTCTATCATTAGGTTTATCTTATTGTTTTCGGGTGGATAATACCGAGAAGAAGACTGAGCGATCCTTGCCAAAACACTTACCAATATGTAATTCACCGTACTGGGCATAGTGTTAAAAAACAACATGATCTTGGACCTTGTTTTGTCTTTAATTAACCATATCCTTTCCCGTATAGTAGCCTCGAAAAAACTTTATAATCATGCTCGCAGCTCTCAACAGAGCTTTATTGTCCGCCTGAATCACGGCAGTCAAGACACTGTGGCACACTCCCAGAAGGGCGGGCGGTTTTGCCACACCCCTTGCCCTCCCGGAAGGGAGTGTTTTTTGACATTGAGCGTCCTTAGGAACGAGGGCAATAGGCGTCCTAGTGCGGGCAACCGCAAGGACGTCGACTGGCTACCAAGACCAACACAAGGTTTTTTCACCTGTATGGACTGCAATGTCTGCAAATATGGCAGGAACAAAACTAAGCGGTTTCGATATAACATAGAGCATACTTTCACTATTCGCCACACCATCAGCTGTAAAACACCCTTTGTGACATATGTTATTGGTTGCAGTTGTGACATCATCTATGTGGGGAGCACAGTAAGAACCTTAAAAACCAGAATTCAGGAGCATATAAGGGCAATTAAACAACAGGACCCCAGGTATCCCATGACCGCACATATGACGGAACACCATGCTGGCAAACCTGAGATCTGGTTTCATGGGATTGATCATATCCCGCCCAAAGCAAGGGGTGGAGATAGAGAGTTGGCACTTCGACGGAACGAGGCTGGCTGGATTTGCCGTTTGCGGTGCGTCTCTATGGGTCATAATACAGATGATGAACTCCATTATTTCCTGTAGGGTCAGTCCCTCCCCCCACCATTCCCAACATGGAACACAGTCTCTATTTGCATTTATTTGCATTTACATATATTCTCTATTATATGCCTCTTGAAACATCAGATGGCTACATGTTTTCTATTGAAGGGGTGGATATTACACCCCTGCGAATGTTCTTAAGATTTCTCTACATAATATAGAACACTACTCCTAGCATTGCATCTTCATTTGAGAGTAGTTCTCTTAATGCATTTTCTCTTTGCGTTTATTCTCGCATATATATACTCTCAAATGTATGCTTTCCATTGTATTTAATGGCTACATATCACCTATTGTAGGGGTAGACATCCCACCCCTACAAGTGCTCTTAAGATCTCTTTTACACTATACGGATAGCTTTATGATGTTCATGTATATATTCCACATATGCCTCTCAAAGCATTTGATGGCCACATGTCACCTTTTTGTATGGTTAGATATTCCACCCCTTCCGGTTCTCGTAAGATCGTTTTACATAAACCAAATAGGGTTTATTACGCCTATCTATATATACCACATACAACCTTTTTCTAGTAAACAGAGCTCTTTTACACTTAGGTCACTAAGGTTCTATTGGGTACCTCTTTGACAACAGGAGTGATTGATTCCCCAGTTCGTCCCCCGGTGTTTTGGCCCTTGCTTACATTATAGGGCACGGTGGGGACATGATGACCTTCTGCATGGTGACATTTACGGGTCTGAATCTTGTTGTTGGTATTTTTAAATAGAATTGGGTGACAAAAATGATTTACGGAGGAATACTTATGTAACATTCCATGCTTTAAGATAAGGCCAGGAGGCATGTCTACAGCATTAAAGACAATATGTAACCATAAGTGTCTATCATGTGACCGGATGAACAATGATGAACTGAGAAAAAGTTGTGGATAAAATTTGAATAAAATTTTCGACTAAGTGGATTAATTGTAGCATTAATGTTATGCATCAAGCAACGCTGTGCCGCCGGATTGGGGCGCAACTACGCCTCAATATCTTAAGTATTTTTAAATAGAACAAATGAAGTCTTTTGATTTTGGGCATTGTTCCTATAAAGGCTGACACGTGACTGACATGTGAGTACAGCACGTACGCTCATATTGGTTCCAATCGACGGGCCGGCTCACACACGGAGAGACGCCGACGGTTTGAAGCGGGAACCGGTGCTTACTAAGGTATGAGCCGTATGAGAAACTCTCTCTATTCGATTGGGAAAGTTGTCGTTTTTGGACCTCTCGTCCGATTGGACGGGTCCTCTGTTACCATTAAACACTAGATTATTTAAACGGTGAACACTTTGGGTAAATATATTCCCAGCATGGGATATTTTTGACTAGTGGCTCTTCCGCCTCCCCCATTGACACGATTGGGAACTTTGGCGTTTTTGGTCCGCTTGTTCGGTTGAACGGGTTCTAGGTGACTATTAGACACTAAATTATTTAATTGGTGAACGTCTTGGGTAAAACATTTTTTTTTTTTTACGATATGGGATATTTCTGACTAGCGGCTCTTCCGCCTCCCCCATTCCTCTATTAACACACCACACAGCTTATATCTCCGGTATAGTAAATGCCTTTTTCCTGCGTTTGGCATTATAGGCCCTTTATAATTGAGATTGAATTTTTACCTTTGGAGTTTATAGGCTTGGTGTACGCACTATTACTAGTGCGGGCTCGGTCAGTTGGGAAGGACCGATTATTACAACGTATAGCACTAATTTTTTGTATTTTTGAACCTCTGGATTCATACGCGCCCTTGTAAGCTATGAATTTATAGCTTTATACGTACCTTGTCACCCAAGTTGAGCACGCTTAATAATAAAAAAAATCTCAAATGAATACATCGAGGTACAAAAGGAGGATATCAACAATAATAGAAATACTCGATTTGCAATTTGAATGCTTTTTAGTACTAAAAGATGAAATAATATGGCATGCTAGGCTGTTAATATGGTTTTTAATATCAAGATTCCGATTACTTTCAGGTACCATCGCTGCATAAATTTGAATAAATGTGTAAGGAATTCTGCCTGCCCCTGGGAATATGAGGGACTAGGAATACATAAGGAAGTACTACCGACCGAAACACAGCAGGGTTGGAGAAGATGATTCTAGTCACTTTGGCGAAAATGACAAAGTATTACAATTTGCTCTATGGGTGAAAGTCTTGAATTTTTATATATTGAAAACACTCAAGGGTTGGTTTGAAGGTCACACTTATTCTAAAACTAACACACCCATGTTTCTGATATCAATGGATGGTCCTAATAGGCTCTTTTTACTGCATTTTGAGGCCTATCAAATTAAATGTCGGTCTTCTTTACACCCTGGTTATGTAATCTTATAACTCCTTCCGCTGTCGTTCTCTTCTGTCTTCTTCCTTTTCTCTGTCACCACATTGGTTAGATCCACGTATACTGTGCCTGTTCGTATTTTATGAGTAAACTGATATTGTCCCATTTGGGATTTTTATGACTGTGTCTGTTTTGTTCGTATACATGTAATATTGTAATTTTTATATGTATGTTGTATTATACATTATATGTTTTTGTATGTTCTACCGCTCTGATGAAGTCCACAGGTGGTGACGAAACGCGTTGGCTGTTTTTATGATATTCCTTTGAAGATTAAAGAATGTTTTGGAGACATATTGACAGAATGGACTAAGTCATTGTGGACTTCTCATTGATGTGCACTTCACAGTCGTGGTTGAAACCATTCTGGTCCTTGGGATCACTCTCTGGAAACAGCAGGAGTAGTGGCTGTGCACGCCAAATGAGCCTCAAAATTTTGGACTTCGGACTGAATTTGGATAACGGAGAGGGAGGTGCTGTGGCTATATAGGCTTGCTGTTTCATTTGTTGTTTGCATCTGTCTGTCACTATATGTTTGTGAGTGTTTTGAATGTGAAACGTCGTGATATGGCACACTGAGTGCTCACGGATTTTGATTACTTTTTGGCACTATTTTCACAAAGTCACCACAAAAAAACGCTTTTATTATAATATAAGGCCCGAGGGGGTTGTGTATTGTTTAATCATTTTGTTTCTTTTTCTTCCACAACCTCTGTAGGACTTTTGGAATTTTAACAGATTAATTAGGTGCTGTATGACATTTTATTTTCCGTTTTTTGGTATTATTGCATATGAGTTAAATTCTAACTTTAGGAGTGGGAGTATTTTCTCCTTGAAGGTCCTGAAGAAAAGCCTTGGCGTAGGGCTTGAAACTTGTCGACCAAGGAATTGGTAGGTCAGACACCAGTAACGTTTCCCACAATCCCCTTATTTTAATATATCAAACTAGAGGAGCGAATAAAGTTGTTTTTTCCTACTAGTCTGATATTTTTAACTCACCACTGTTCTCTTATATATTTAACCCACTCCAACATACCAAATACCACAAAGGTGTATAGGGGCTTCCTTTCATTAAGTGCTCCCGCGTCTCCACTGGTAGTAGCTAGCCCCTGAACCCTATGATGAAGCATGCCACCATGGGGCAACACTGGTGGGTGAGGGTTATTTTAAAAGAACCTTTTCTTTCCCTGTCCTATAAAAGAGGTTACACTCCTTCATTATCTCTTCGGGAGGGACTCTTTTTTGGTTATCTAGTTTAGCTATTAGTCACGGATAAGTAAAGCAGCTTTAGAACACATTTTAAAGTGCTTTCCCCTAAGTTGACTGTTTAAAATACATACTGATCAGAGGGAGAAAAACAGACTTTCTTCATTTTCGCACTGGCCAGGATATTAAAATACAGTTCATGTTGGTAAAAAGATGGCCAGGTGGCAACCCTAGCCAGATTAGGTATTGTGGCCTTTGGGACATTTTATTTCACCTCGCCCACCTGGCCAAAATGCAGTGCTTCTCGTTTTCACCAATCTTACTGATTCTATAGGCTTTAAAATGCTTAGGTTACCAAACATTTCTCTAAAAATGAGTCCAATGAGAAGCGCGAATGTGGGCCACTTTTTTGGTACTGCCTGGGCCTAATTGCAATCTCAATCCGACCCTGCCCTCTGAAGACTTAAAGGCTGCATTGGCCTTGCCATTATTCAAATGTATGAAATGAGCATTTAACTCAGTACACCCTCTTAAGTCCTCTTAAGCCTCACATGCTGCTTGTTTGTAAAAATAACTGCATTCAAGTGATAGGTATTAACTTTTAAACAAAGCTATGACTTGCTTCATCACATATGAAACCAAACATATTTTAATTACTGCACCAGTGGTCGTAATGAAAGTTGAGGGGGCCCCCCTGCAAGGTATACGGAGGGGCCCCCGCTTCGGATTTAATCCGGAGTTCTCAGGCCTGAGTACTGGGCTGAGGGGGCCCTCTGTAGCTCAGGGCCCCCCCCGCACTGCAGGGGCTGCGGGGGCCTTTGTTACACCCCTGTACTGCGCACAATCTGCGATTAGTATGGCACTGTAGCATCTTTTCGATAGTCCAGGGTTTGACTTTCCACATGTTTATCATTCACATGATGCAATTATGTTTAGTTCTTATCCCCTCCCCCACTAGCACACCACCACTCACCACCCTCCCACCACCTCCCCTCACTTCATACACCATATGGGGCCTTATTCACAAAGGTAAACTTACACTTTTGATGTAAGATACTATTGTTTTTTGCTATTCACAAACTACGTGTGCAGTTTTACGTGAAGTATTTTTGCGACTGCAGAGACTGTCCTATCTTTTAATGTTTTGAGTTCTCCACAGTCGTAAAGCTACTAGACGTAAAACTACACACGTAGCTTGTGAATAGCAAAAAAATAGTAAACTTACACCAAAAGTTTATTTTCACGCTATAAGGTTTCACCAGCCTCGACCCTTTCCAGCCACTCACTCTTCACAGAATCATTTCGTCTTCTGCCTCAGGGCCTTTCCCTAGCTTGCGCGTGCAGAAGCGAAACTAACGCTTCCTTCCCACTGACTTTCTCGCCGTTGGCCAAAAAACGAAACCTCGCACTTTTAGCAAACACCTGAGGGTGTTCCGGAGTGACTCATCACATCTGGAACCACTGGCTGCCCGTTGCCTTTAATAAATTGGTTTTACACAGAGACCCTTCTATTCACTGCTTTTGGATAAGAAATCCCAAGAGAGAAAGGGAAAGTGGAAATAGGTGGGGGAGGGTTAAACCTGGGGCCCCTGGGCCCCTCTATTCACCTTGCTGAACCAGAAATTTCAGAGAGGTGGTGAGTGTGTTGGCAACGACAATTGCATTGCACCATTGCCCGCTTGGCTCTTCCTCACGCTGTACACTTGCCTGTTAGCAATACAGATGTGTCAGTCAGAGCAGTGATGCTGGCCCATTAACGTGGTTATCTAGTTTACAATTTTCTTTACGTTTTGAGATTTTGAGATTCACAAATTGGTGTTTGGCCTTAAATGTTATATTTCAGTGCACTCGCATATATATTTTTAGGAGCAAGCACTGACTACGTGAATGGGTTCTATTTAAGTGTGTGCAGGCCCGGGGTTTGGCCGGGCAGGCTGGGCCCATGCCGCCAGTTTTCAGAGGGGCGTAGGGAGCTGTCTGCATTAAGGGCATGCAGACAGCAGAGTGACTGTCACCCGGCTCTTGTCTTTGACGCGCCTTCGTCCTGCTTTCTTGCACTCCCATCTCCTCATCCCCCGCTGCCACACACTATTAACCACCCCCTCCCCCCCCCCAACAAAAAACTTGGCACCAGGGTGAGATGCTAATTTCTGTATAATTCCAGGTGAGCGGGGGTGGTGCAGAGATGTGTTCAGAGGCCAGTCATTTCTCTGATGCAATCAGCCAGGGGCTGACCTCTGAACACCAAAGGGGTCACCAGCAGAGAGGGCGCCACATTTCTTTCCGCCCAGGGCGCTACCCTGGCAAAGGCCGTCTCGTGTGTGCACATTATTCATAGGTGGATATCCCACGATCTGGGTTGGATCTGGCCTTTCTGGTGCCTAATGCACCCCTGTGCTAGAAGTTACAGTTGTTCGCGATTTAGCAGAATCTTGTAAACATTTGTGCTAGCATAATTCATTTTAAGGAAGAGCTTAGTCTGTCCTAGCTTTCCCAGTATTTTAGAAGCAACATCGGCACCGCAGCCTTTAGTCCTGATGGAAGCTGCTGGAAGTTCACTTCAGGGAGGCTGGCGTGTATTTCATGATCTCTTCGGATTTCGCTGGCATCGCGGGGTTAATCCAGTTTACAGGCAGGGAACGCAGCTTCCGCGGCTCGGTGAGATCATGTCATGAGAGCGAAGGCACCGTTGCCCTCGAAGGGCCGATGGCATCATCGCCGCAGCTTGCGGCACCATGGTAGGAGGCCAGCTGCAGCCAGAGGGCCTTCCGGACAGGAGGGCTGGCAGAGGACAGAGCGGGCAGAGCCAGGCCCGCCACCCCTCCGGATGCTGCAAGCATGACTCACGCCGTGCTCGTGAATGGGTGGGCTCGCGGCTGCCAACTACTTCGGGCATCTGCTGTCTCGTGCTTGCTGCATGTACTGTTTGTAAGGATGTTGTGGGCTGGAGTGCACCCAGTGCTTTATTTGTTAAAGAATAAGTGCCGTGACCGAAAGTTTAGCTCCCAAGACTGGGGCCTGTTATTGAATGTCAGTGTGATGAATACCAAGGCTGCGTGGACTTGATTCCACTCATATGCATTTTTAACTCTTTAATCCACCACCACATGCTCCCTGTCCCCTTTATCTCACTCATGCAGTTCTTTTTCATCCCTGTTTTCTTTCTTTGTCACTGTTTTTCCTTCCATTCTGCGTTTCTCGTTCTTGCTCTGGGTCAAAGTCTGATGAGGAAATATAAGTGGGTCTCCAAAAATGAGTGCCAGTGGCCCCCACCTGCAACCACCAGCCGAAGTTACGCACTGTCTACAGCACTCTAATGTTGTGCCTGATGAACTGCATAGGTACCTAAGGGGACACAGCTCAGGGCACGCTGGCCGCACCCACTTGTATAACTCTGATAACATTCTATTGGGAGAGGGAAGGAGAAGGGCGGAAGGTGCTTTTGTGGAAAATGAGGCAACAAAAAGTTACATGATGTGTGGTCAGTACTAGACGTGGAGAGAGGGAACGTGACACCGATGCGACATGAAAGAAGGAAGAAGAATGTATGGAAGAGGTGACCACGGTACCATATTGGTTGATGGTAGCACTTAGAATGGTAAGTCTCTTCCAAGTGTGGAGGGGGAAGCTTGGAAAAGAAAACGAGGGAAAAGGGTTACATGTAAGGGAAGGAAGGTACCAGGAGAGCAGAAGGTGATAAAAAGGGAATCTGGCCTGGAAAGTGAGTTACACCATACCAAGGCACAAAACAATGCAGTTACAGTGCCCATAATAGATGCAAACTAACTGGCTCTTCAACTAGCCCCAGCACAAGTTTGGGCCATACGGATCCTGCTTTAGCACCAGGATACCCTCCCGAATTAGTTGTAAGCTAGATAACATAACATAACATAACATAACATGCATCTGCCCTTTGTCATTGTTAGGGAAAGGATTACATGGGGCCTGTTCAAATTTTCAGCTTTTAGTTACTACATTATTTTAAACCTATTATAATTACTTTTCAGGGTCGACACCCACTTTAATTTTCTCTGGTTTGGTAAAATGACTCTATGCTCACTTGACCATAAGCCCAGAACCCTGCATTTTGCAACTGTAATTTCCAAGTTCAAGGAATTGTGTCTACTTTAAAAAACAAGCAGTATGAATATATATCTCCATTATTTAAAAAAAGTAACAGTTAATTGTCTATAATGTTGCCTTTTTCCAAAATAGGCAAAACTGATACATTTCATGGTTACAGTTGGGAACGTTTTAAGCAATTTAAAATTTTTTTTTTTTACATTGTTATAAAGTATTCTCAGTTTATATTAGTAGCTGACCTTTATAAGAGCCCTCCAGTAACAGTTATTTATCTCTGCGAGCAGCCCAAGTAGCCTCCAGTTCCGATTTTGCTATTTGCTAAAAAAAAAAAAGGCCCAGGCACTGAAATAAAAGTGACCCAGATAGCTAAAAAAGTGGGCCACATTTGCAAATCAGGCCACTTTTGAACTTGTAAAGACGAGTCTTTTGCAAGGTATGGGAGACTGCTTGCATTTGTGTTTGCTGGAGGCAATGTTTGTTTTAATATCAGAGAAATCAATAGTAAAAACGGACCCACCTGGCCCACAAACTGCTAAAAAACTGGCCCACATACTGATCAGTGAGATCAGCCCACCAGGCACTGCCTGATTGCTCTTTAGGCCAGTCCGACCCTTGCTATTTCTTAATAGGGGATAGTACTCTCTTGGGTATGGCTTTACTTCACTCTTGTTGGCTTCACCCCAGCTTTCTCCCTTTTGATAGTGTTTTTCAGCCTCACTCTTCCTCCTTATTTCTCCCTTTTCTGCTTTTCTGTCACTTGCTCTCTGTCAAAGTCCGAAGTTGAAAAATAAGTCCTAGTCCCCAAGAATGAGTGCCTGTCCCGCCACAAATTAGATAATGCATGTTGGATCAGTGGTGGACTGGGAGTGAATGCAGGCAGTAGAAGCTGCTACCGGGCAGTAGTGGTGGGGCGGGGAGGGGGTTAAAAAAAAGAAAAGAAAGAAAAGGGGCAAAGAAAAAAAACATTTACCTTCCCGGCAGCCGCTTTCCTCCGTCCTCGCACTCTTCAGGTCGACGAACTAGGAAGCACCCATGCTCCCAACTCCCCTGACCAATCATAACGCTGCAGTGCAGCATTGTGGTTGGTCTGAGCGCCATGGTTCGGCGCACAGCCAGGGAATGGGAGGCTGGGCATGTTCTCCATTGGGCTGTACAACACAGCCCGGTGGAGAACATGCCAAGTGCGCATGACGGTTTGGCTGGCCCGAGACGGCTGGCCAAGCAGTCATGCACACTTAGGAGAGTGCCACAACTCCTTCCCCTGCTCTGCGAGAAGCGCAGCCTGCCACGCCAGCACCGGCTTTACATAGCCAGTAATGATAAACAAAATGATAATAATATTGTTAATATCATTTTATTTTTCTTGTGGGGCGACGCTCCGCCGCCTTAGCGGAGGAGCCGCCACTAAATGCAGGTCACACCCCAGCTGGAAGAAGCAGCCTGTCCTGCAAGGCGATGCAATGCAGCTGTGGAAGAAGCGCTGCCTCCACCGCCCCTGGCCACCTAATGTGCACTGCTCCCGTATCAGGGAGTGCACTTCTCATAGGCTGCAGAGGTGTGGAGCAGTGATTTCCCCCTCCCTCAACAACAAAAGCACAGCATAGTATTTTGGAAAGATAATGCTGCATTTATTACAAGTTACAGTTCACAGTTTCACAGAAAGCAAAACCACCGCACAGCGTGTGATCACATAGCATTGTGCTCGCCTCTATCCTCTGATGACACAAAATTCAGAAGAGATTACATAATGATCTATCCAGAAAAGATTACCACAGATGAGGAATATGCCTGCCTTGCGTCTCTTAAGAAGAAAGGGAGGCGCCCTCTGAAGCTGCAGAGTTTGTTTTTGGGAAGCTTAAGGCTGCCTTTGACTTACCCGCAGGGTACATTTTCCCTCATTGGTTTTAGAGTGCGCGGGATGGGGACGGGAATGGAAAACGTATGGGAATGGGCTTCCATAAGACACAATGCAGTAGGTCCTCCTGAAGTCCCAGGCCCTCCCCTAGCCCACCTGAGAGTCCCTGAATTCCAACACCATTCTCTTAATGCTCCAGCGCGCTGCCATCTTCATCTGGCAACATGTGATGTCACAGAATAACATGTCCGCAGTGCACAATGGGAAGTGTAGTTCCTAAGGATTAGAAGGAGACAGAAATGGAAATGCTCGGGGGCAGTAGTGTGAGCGGGCGAGGTTGCTGAGATGAGGAATTGAGGGTGTGGTTCGGGTAATCCATGCTCACTAAGGGGAGGATGTAGCTGATAGCTAAAACCTGCAGATCAACAGTTCCAGTTCTATACCTGTGCAAGGTAGGTGACTGTCTGTTAATTTTGTATTGGAAATAGTATTTGTGATCCCCATGTCCTCGCTGCAGCACTGGGAAGTGGTAAAACATTCTGGGAGTAGAGAAAACGATACATGTTCCCAGCTCAGTCAGCTCCAGACCAGACCAACTGAGGTGTGGTAGGAAGGAATAAAGGCATCTGTTAATACTATTGTGAGGTGTTGTGAGAGTTTCTCGCATAGACAGAGACCAGCACTGTTCAACACAGGCAGAGCCCACCAGCAGAGTGCTCAAGCGGCCAATGCTACTACCACGCAGCATGCAGACCCCGCCCGTTGTATCTGCAAGAGGGTGGGCTAAGCCAATGCAGCACTGACTCGTACTTCCCCATCCCCTGAGCCAAGTGGCTGCTGCAGTTGCTGACAGTTTCACATCTTGCCTGACAATGTTAGAGTGCTGTCAACGATGCCCAGCAACCCACTGGAAAGTTACAGCACCCGCTAGCTAGGCTGCAGAGTAGGACTGGGCGCTACTCTGCTGCACGCGGAACTCCACGGAATTTCACTGAGTTTTTAGATAACTCTGCAGGCTCCCCCCACCCCTAGTTTGCACAAGTACCACAATGTCGGTGAGTCACCACCCTTCCCAGAGCACCAGAAAGCGAGACCTCAGAGGCGTGCTAGCTCCACCTTACCCGGCGCTTATAAATGCCAGTCTTACATTCTGGAGGCTGGTTCAGAGCTTTCCTCCCTCACAGCCACCAGCCCTCCACCCTCACAGCCACCAGCCCTCCTCACTCACAGTTCACCATTGCCGGCACATCAGCAGCAATGTCCAAGTAGAGGGCTTTGGCCGAAGGCCTGGGCACCAACGAGAACACCATCAAATACCTGAACCAGGACTTCCAGGTGCTGATGAACCAGTGCTTGCAGTCCGGGGTTCTATTTAAAGATGAAGAGTTCTGTGCCTGTCCTTTGGCTGTGGGCTACCAGGACCTGGGACCGCGCTCGCCCAAGATACAGGGCATTGCCTGGAAACGGCCACCGGTAAGACGCGTATGGCTATGGTAATGTTATGTTATTATATGGTATCTGTGTCTATATACAGTTTTCCATATATATTGCAAGGCCTAATGCACTTTTGGGTAGTCCAATTGTATTATCTACATAGCACTCTATGTCTCTAGTGAAGCAGTTTGTTTTGCAACTGGCTTCTGGGTAGGGGTGGATGAGTGAGCCGGTGAACTCCACTCTGCCATTGGCTGAAGGAGTTTTTTTGATGAACTCCGTGCTCTGCTTGGAGCACGGAGTGCCAAAACTCCACAAACTCCGCCAGCGGAGCAGGGTTCACCGCCCACCCCTAATACTAACAGAAATGGATAAAGATATAACATCTGTATACATCAACCTTCCTCACTTATGTGCTTTAAACTCTCTGAACTCTCTGCACCCGTAAAGGAACAGTCTTAGGCCCTCAAACATCCTGATCTGCGCTCCCCGGCCTACAGATTGATGACGAATGCCAAGGGCACCAATGGTGCCAGTCTGGCAGACTAATCCCTCTACCCAACCGTCAATCCAAAAAACTGGGGTAAACTGTAGTCCACAATTCTTGGCATGTTTATTACATTTTTTGTGATGAAAAAATTCTCTCTTGGTGAAAGTTGAGGATATAACCATGACAACACCCCCCGCTCAGACAGTACCCTTGTGGAAACTCTCTTTCCCCACCAGACAAAAGAAAGAACTTGCAAATGCAGACTGTGTATCCAGGAATAGTCCTTTTTCCTTGGATGGAAATATATACACCAACCCAATGGAGCTCCTAGGTGGGCTCCTAAAAAGACCCTACTTTCCACTATTGTCTTGTATACATCGATCTTTTGTTCTGGTGTCCGCCACAATAAACCAAAATTATTTCCAAACTGGCATGCCAAACTCTGGATGCCCAGCTACCAGCAGTATGCTTGCTATAAACAATACACAACCACTTTATGGGTCCAACACAGCACACTCCCAAAAACCTGCCTTACTCCTAGGAGAGTCTCACTATGAGAAGAAGAGATAATCTTTCCAGCATATAGGCAGGCCACCAGAAGCTCCATTCTCCAAACAAGGACAGCCCTTGTAATAATTTTTCACTAGAAGGGACTGCCATTGACGTTGCAGCCCACGAGGTAAACCAGCTTGAAAGGAAACACAGAGGACGCTTCTCATCTCTCTTGTTCCTTCTCCTTAGCCTCCATCTCTTAATGTAGGCTGCAGAGTGCAATGTTGCAGGCTGGTCAGAGGCTCAGGTTGCAGAAGAAAATCAGCAAGAGGACAACATTTTCTAAGGCCTGTTCGGGGTAGGGGTGGGTGGCAACAGGCCCTGAGTGGTTTCTCTTGGTCCACTAGGGTTCTCTGGAACCACAAGACCTCAATTGTCATTAAATGTTGCACACATGGTGCACCAAAAGTGATTTAACTGCATGCTGCCTGCCCATCTTGAATAATCCAACAGTCCTACCAAGTGGATCCTATGCGGCTGGCAGGGAGCAACACCATAATATCCAAAAATGTGCCTCTCCCCACTTTTCGAATGACATCCCATTGTAGTAAGAGTGTGTGTGTTGAACTGGAGTGGGGGACTAAACCCCTTGTCACCTCAAACCAGTCCTAATTCAACTCATGACAAGCTATAACCTTGCTTCAATGTTGCAGCATCTCGGTGCTAGCTTTCATTGATGGTTTTTATTACCATTTCTATTCCACTTTTTTGCAAAATAATCGCTCCTGAGGATATCTGCATACCTAAGTTGTGGAAGACAACCTCCGGATTAACTGAGATTATTGGGGAAACCCACTGCCTTGGGTTCTTCCCATGCATCGTACCTAGGGGCATATTTACAAAAAGTTAACACCGCCGTAGCGTCAATTTTTTTACATTACGGCTGCTTTTTTTTTTATCGCCTTATTTACTAGTTGCTGCTAACTGCAGATAGCGGCACTTTTCCAGCGTAAACATGGATTTCAAGATCGCCACTTCTGTTAGCGGGATTTAATGAAAATGAGATGCAAGGTAGGCGTTCCTGTGAAAAAACTGCAGCTAAACACACTTCGCGACATTTACAAGAAAATTCCAGTATTTCCCACGCCAAACCAATGAAATTTGAAGCATTCCTAGGTTTACGAGAAACTATAACCCGTCAGAATGCGTCAGAATCTAATACCATAAGCCACCATGTCCGCTGACACGCTCAGAGACCGTGAATTAGCCGCAGAGGAGATGTTTTCTGACTCTCCCTCGGAACCACGAGGTGCTAGCAAGGATGCTAGTGATGAACCAAGTAGCAAGATGAAGGGAATGAGAGACAATTACCGAGTGCTGGAGAAATTAAAACGCCAGGAGCAGTCTAAGTGGTGGGAAGCGAGGTCATTGCAAAGATACTTAGATGTGGGACGTGTACCTAGGGGACTCCGCATCATGATCGCTCCCAGCTACGAGGCCCCAAACCCACTCATGATGGCAGAGTGGGCTGAATGCAATTTGGAGTCATCTCGGAGATTAGTGGTGTTACTGGTAAAATATGCAGAAATAGATCGTAACAAGCTGCAGATAAAGATTGAAGCACTTGAGAATATAATCAAATTACAAGGTGATCCCCTAAGTAGGGAAAAATTTCATGAGGAAATGGTAACACGACTGCAAAAGGAAGAGGATAAAATAAAAATAAGAAAAACGTATAAATTCAAGAGGGATCGTGAGGACTATGAAAATGGCCAAATATTTACGTTTGCTAGGCGATATGATGATATGACATACTGCTATGGCGGAGGAACGTCGCCCCACTGCTTTGAAGCAGTGCGAGAAATAGAAACATAAAATGATACTAACTTTCAATTATTATCTTTCTAAGTTTGTGCTGCTTTGCGAGTGAGCGGGGCTGCTCTGCTCTCGGACCAGGGCTGGGAAGGAGTGGCTTGGCCACTCCTATTTGCACAATGACTGTTTGATCAGCCCTCTCAGGCCGCCAAAACCAGTCATGCGCACTTTCCCATTCTCCATGCAGGCTGCATTACAGCCTGCGTGGAGAACAGGCTCAGGCCCCCATTCCCTGGTTGACCGTCGAACCAGGACGCTAAAAACTAATCACAACGCTGCATTGCAGCATTGTGATTGGTCAGTGGGGCCTGGCAGTGCTTCCTGTTCCTCGGGGAGAGCAGGAGCAGAGACGCGGGACCCGGCAGCAAGTGAAGTTATATATATATATATACATATATATATATATTTTTTCGAAACGCGTAATGCTGGGCACTTGCCATGTGATTTCGATTTGATTGGACTTTTTTGCCATGTGAAGATGGAATAAAGCACTTATCAATTTTTCTGCACAATTGAGGTCCTTACCTGTTCTTTCGCCAAGGATTTGGTGCTACAGGATTGTGGTGTCTCCCATATATATATATATATATATTTATTTTATAATGCGCACCGTCCCACAATCGCGACCCCCCGCACCACCAACCGCACCCGCCCGCCCTTGAGCCATGCTGGCCGCCACGGCATGGAACGCCCCATTCAAACTGTTTAATGCGTGAAAGGGGCATATATTTACAAGTCCATGAAAAGCCACGTAAAGTGGCTTTGCATAGCATTGTAAACATGCTGTGGCACATTGCGCAACCAGAACGTCAAACATGTGAAGTCACAGTGTTGCAAGAGTGCAGCTAGGGCCTCGGAAATCGAAGAACTCCCACAATTCATCCTTGGCAATGTAGAACCAAGAAAAGCCCACCTCAAGGAGGAGTGGGGGCTTGGCGGTGCGGGAATCATCCGAGTCTACTCTTACCCTCCTTATATAATAAAGTGGACCCGGAAACCTTCGTCTGCAGAGAGAACCACCTTTATTACAATAGCCCGGGCTATGGAACAGAGTCCCAAGCTAGTCAGAGACAAAACCTAGGAGGCTGCTGCTTTACTCCACAGCGAACAAGCCTTATATACATTTTTATTCCACTCTTTTGGCATTCCGTCCATTGTTCAATCAGGGCGGTGTTTGTAGTTGATGACCTTATCAAGGCTCGGCATTCAGACCATTGTTCAATCAGCTTGATCAAGACTCAGCATTCAGACCATTGTTCAATCAGCTTGATCAAGGCTCGGTCAGTCAGACCATTGTACAGATGACCTGATCACGGTGTCAAGGATGTTTACCAAGCAGGGAGCAGAAGATGAAAAACAAGCTTGTTTACACAGGGCGTAGGTGTCTCATGGCTTTCTGTTGATGAATTGGCTAACTGCAAATAACAGGGTGGCTTGGGTATGTGATAGTTTTTTTAGCGTCAGCAGAAATGGAGGCTGTAGGCAGGGTTTTGTCACGAGATGGCAAAGAATGGAGGAATGTAAGGAAATTAATAGGACCTAGTGAAAACTTATTTTCTTCAGACCCTCCTTTTGCCATTGAGTGGCAAAACATGTTCTTAGGAAATGTCTACCTGCATTAGGTCGCCAATCTCTTGTTGAAGCATTATCCTTACGTTGGTGTCACGTGTACTGACCGGGGAACTTTTAAGGGCCTGTGTACACATAGCACAAAGCATAGGCAAGCACTGAATACACAGGCAGCATGAGATGATGACTGCTATTCCCAAGGCAAAAAAATGAGGATCCCCCATCCCCATCTGGAAAGGAGGCCCCAAATCCAGCCCATGAGGGACCAGTCGTCTTGTTGTTGATGAATCTCAGAGGAAAGTTTATGCAGACGTTGGATAGCTTGATAGACTGATGGAGCGTTATCAGGTATGTAAATGCAGCAGCTGGAGCCGATTAGTTTACATACACCACCACGGTCAGCAAGGATGATGTCAAGTACCATTCGATGTTGTAGTGTCATTAGGCGGTCCGCCTTAAGCTCTGCGGTGATGTTGCCCAATGCTCCTGCTGTTTCATTAATGGTTGCCTCCACCACTCGGGTAAGGTATCGTATGTTGCGGCTGTTGACCATAGGACCCAAGAACGGCAGGAAACCTTTGAAGAAGTCCCCCGCCTCCTGTCCTGCAGTGTCATCGGCCTCAATTACTCCCCTAGGCATACGATGGTGGAGGTGGGGATTGGTCAAGTGATGTGTCCCAACAGCAGTAAAGGTAGGGGGAAGAAGAAAGGCCAAATAACACACACCTGACCAATTTCCTGGAAGCCAGGTATAAGCAGACTGTCCACAAACAAAATAAGTATTTGGAGAAGCGATTAGGAGTGGTGGTGAGATAATATTCAGTGTACTGATTATTGCGCAGTCACTGACTCCTACCTCCCGGGTCCCCAGTCCTTTTATGCACACCTGGCCATGCGTGTTGATCACATTGAAAGCCTGCAATTTGGTGGGAACTTTGCGTCTGGACCGAAAGCAAGAGAAGATTATTCTACTTGAGGTGTTGAACACAACCATCTCATTGCGTTCAGCACGGGAGATGTTCAAGATGTCAGATGTCGTAGTAGGGCAGAAAGGATTACTGACATTGCCTGTTCTGTTTCGGGTGAAAGTGTCATAAAAATCGCCAATGATGGAGCTCGTTGTTCCATTGATCGTATATGCATCGGTGGCGAGCATCCTCCAAGCCAGACAGGACCCAAAAACAGAAAATGGATAGACGAAATAGGGGACAGTGTGTGTCATAGAGTGTGGCATGAGCCCACATACCCAACAGTTCGAGGTATTAATCACAAGCTGATGCTGGTGCAATAATTGTACAAAAGTATTGTTCATGAATTCCAGGCGTCGTGGTAGTTCATGGGGTGACAAGGTGGCGTGGAGATGTTCTGCAGGTGTCGGTGTCGTAGCCAGAGGAGCTGGGGGAGAGGTCAGCAACAGAAACCATCCCACAACCAGCAGGATGAGGAGAGCAAAAAAGTATAACTATCGTGGAAAGGAAGCATTTATTGTTCAGAAGTTTGACATATTTCTTGTGCGCTTCAGACCCTCGGACCGCTGCCATTTGTGCTCAGCCTGTTGTCACTAGCGGCTGTCTGTGATTGGTGGTTGCTTCACTGGGTGTGGATACCAAGAGTCCTACGGACTTCCCATTGGTCCAGCATACCAGCACCGGTCTCAGACGGAGATATCACAGCCCTACAGCCTATTAGACACCAGACAGAGTCAAGGGCCAGCCCCCTTTCTTGGTCTCAAGTTGTAGCGAGTGGAAGAAGGTATGGAGTGGTCTGGAAAGAGAGCTTCTTGTTCCTTCCTCTGATCCTGCAGAGGAGGGATGACTGGACCCCCTAAGATTCGATCAGTTTCAGGCTTCCGTAGTGGTGTAATGAAGCTGAGCATCACTGAAAGGGACAAAGGTCGGTATTACTTCTGTGTCGCAATCCGGCAGTCCTTCTTTCACCCATTGGTCGTACGGGAGGGGAGAGGCACCCTTTTACAATGGGTAGCATGTGTCCAGTTCTTTCTCCCTTCGACTTTTACAGCAGTGCGGGTGGCCAGAAGGACCTGTCGGGGGTGCGACCAGAGGGGCTCCAGACACTTGGTAAGCTGAAAATTTCGGATCACCACCCAGTCACCTGGTTGAATGGTGTGACCTGGGCCTTCGCTCTTGTCGGGGATAGCAGCGTGTACCTGATGATAAAGAGTACGAAAAGAATCGGTTAACTGGTACAGGTAGTCAGTCAATACTGGGAACTCAACATCAGACAATTTCTTTGGCCTTGGTACGCCCCATACATTAGCTGGTCTACCGAATACCAATTCGTAGGGAGATAATCCTATCCTTGAGTGGGCAGTCGTCCTTACTGACAAGAGAGCAAGGGGTAGGGCATCTACCCAGGTAACACCTGTTTCCGCCACTATTTTGGCCAATTTTAATTTAAGTATCCCATTGTATTTCTCCACCAATCCGGCTGACTGAGGGTGATTAGCAGCATGAAACTTTTGTCTGACACCAAGCCCGGAACACACAAACTGGACCACATTGGCTGTAAAATGTTGGCCATTGTCACTCCAAATCAAACGGGCAACCCAAATCGGGAAAGTATTCTTTCAACAAAACTTTGGCCGTTGTAATAGCTGTGCAATCCTTGGTGGGGTAGGCCTCCACCCATCTGCTGAAGGCACAGACCACTACAAGGAGATATTTCAAATTTGCACACCTGTCCATGTGGATATAATCCATCTGGATGGCCTCAAAAGGAAACGTAGGTGGGGAGAAGCCACCAGCGGGGGTAACTGTACCTTTTCCTGGATTGTGCATAAGGCAGATCATACATGACTTAACCACTCGGTCAGCATATAGGGGTATTTTTCATTATACCATGTTGGCTCTAGTAACTTGCATATTCCCTTTGCATTGATATGGGCAGGGCCATGGGCCATAGTGACAACTGGGGGGACATGACTATCTGGTAACATCCATTGCCTCCCTCCGGATATACGCACCCAACATCCCTCTATCTCTTTCTCTGCCAGATGTTCCTCCCATGTGTGCAGTTCTTTTGCAGTGGCATGAGATTGAATCTCGACCACACTCTGACTAGTATTTTCCAACATTCCTCCTTCCACCACCCATCTGGCTGGTCCTGTCACAAACATTCCATCTGATTTACTTAGAGCAGTCTGTCTTGCTGTTTGGTCTGCAAGGGCATTGCCTTCCCCTACATCATCAGTCACTTTCTGGTGGGCTTTACATTTAATCACTGCAACTTTTCTAGGTAATGTCAAGGCGTCTAGAAGTCTGTGTATCAGGGGGCCATGCTGTATTCTAGTCCCATGTGAGGTGAGAAAATTTCTTTCTTTCCAGAGTCTACCAAAATTGTGAGCCACCCCAAAGGCGTACTGACTGTCCGTATAGATATTAACAGTCATGTTTTTACTGATTTCACAAGCTCGTGTCAAGGCCATTAATTCAGCCGCTTGGGCCGATGCCTGTGGAATTTGTGCTGTCTCAACTACTGTAACAAGAGTGGTGAGGGCATATGCAGCAGATGTAGTTCCATCCAATCTTTTAAGACATGAACCATCTATGTATAGTGTTCCCTCAGCGTCTGTTAGGGGGTGTCTTGTAGGTCCACACGACCCTTTGTCTCTTCTTCAGTCCGTAATATGCAGTCATGAGGGTCAGAATTTTTCCCTTGTGTCTCAGTAGGGAGTAGTGTAGCTGGGTTTAGAATATTACATCTCCTAATGTCAATGTGACTGGAAAAAGAGTGAGCTCATAACCTGTAAGTCGTGCACTGGTAAGGTGTTGTGTCTTGGTGTTGTTGAGCAAGGTATCTACTGCATGTGGGACCATTAAGGTCAAGGGTGAAGACATAACAATACAGGCGCTCTGGCGGACTCATAAGTGCAGCAGCAGCAGTTGCGCGTAAACATCCAGGGAGGGCTCGGGCTACTGGGTCAAGTGTAGCCGAGAAATAAGCACAAGGGCGATGTTTGTCTCCAAAAATCTGAGTTAAGACCGCGCAAGCGCAGCCGTGTGTCTCATGGACAAAAAGAAAAAAATGTTTGCCATAGTCTGGGGTGCCTAACACTGGAGCTGTACATAAGGCATCTTTGAGTGTCTGAAAGGCAGCCACATGCTCAGTTGTCCATGGAAAACCTCTTTCTGGCATATCTTTAGTAGTGAGAGCTAAAGAGGTTTGACAATGGCCGAGAAGTTAGGGATCCATTGTCTGCAGTAGGAAGTGAGGCCTATAAAGGCACGTACTTGTTTCTGTGTCAAAGGGGAGGCATGGAGGTAATAAGGGACACTCGGTCAGCGGTAAGTTGTCTTCCCTCCTTCGAGAGGAGGTGGCCGAGGTAGGTCACTTTCTCTCGACAAAATTGCAATTTGTTCAAGGAAACCTTATGATTGTGGGAGGCAAGGTGGTCAAGCAGACGTACTGTTGCTTGTTCACAAAGTGGAGCAGACGTGGCTGCAATTAAGAGGCCATCTACATATTGCAACAGAGTGGCTCCTGCTGGGAGCGTCAGGGAGTCCAACTGATTCTTGAGAGCCTGACTATAGATGCTGGGGCTTTCAGTAAAACCTTGGGGCGCGGCAGAACCGGAAACTCCGCCCTCCAAGGGAGAAACCAAAAGATGTCTACTGTCCGGATGTATGGGAATGCTGAAAACGCATTCTTTAGGTCAATAACAGAAAAATGAGTGGCGGTCGCTGGGACCATGGTCAAGAGGGCTGTGATATCAGGGACAACGGGATAATGTGAGACCGTAATTTTGTTGAGAGCCCGCAGATCGATGACAAACCGATAAATTTTGGGGGCCGTGGGAGAGGGATCAATAAATTTTTTAAGAACTGGAATAATTGGGCTGTTACACTTATTACCACGTGTCTCCTCAACTACTCCCGTCTTCATGAGATCTGATATTATAGATAATAGGGCAGCCTCACCTTCCTGGGGAAGGCGATACTGGCGAAGCCGGGGCAGTTGGGCACCTTGCTGGATACGGACAGTATACGGAGAAATGTCGAGAAGTCCTACATCAGTGTCAGAAGTGGCCGAAAGTGATGAGGGTAAGGCCTGCAGAACGGGAGGGAGGGGTCCAGAGAGGAACATAGTGGCGGAGGAATCTGGTGATATGGTAAGGGACACGCCATCAGGACTACAAGAAATGGTAGCATGTAAAGCCTTTAACAAATCCATACCCAGCAAATTTTCACTACATCCAGTCGTGAGAATCAAAGGAGCATCCATATGAGCTGGACCGAGATCCAGCGGGAGAGGCTTAGAGACGGGGTTGGTGACAGGGACCCCAGAAAAACCCACGGAGACATTGAGAGAGCCAGAAAGGGGTGCCTCCGGTATCAAGGTGTGCGCAACCGAGGATCTAGTAGCCCCGGTGTCTAGGAGAAACTTCTTTTTATCCCCTCCAACTGACATCCGGACATAAGGACCTCGCTGATCCACAGGAATCGGCACTCTTACATTACCCCTTTCCTGGCTTTCCTATGGCTGGTAGAAACCTGTCTCATCGGTCTCATCATAATCATCGTTAAAGTATGTCCTAGTGGCCTCATACCCGTTGTCAAATCTGTTAACTGTACCCTGGGGCGGACCCATACGGGGTCGAACATTAGGATCTGGTGCACGCCTCTGCCTAGGAGGTCCCATATTTCCTTCCCTTTGAGTTCGGGGCCTAGTTTTTCCCGGCTTAATATTCTGGGCTAATACCGGGCATTCACTAACCCAGTGGCCATAAGCCTTACAGTAGGCACACTGGTCTTTATCAACGGGACCTGCCGAACTGATGGACTTCTGTAAAGGAGACTGAAGGGGGCACTGGGGCAGCCTCTGGAACTGGTCCGAAGGTGGACCTTGGCCTCTAGCATTTTGTCCCCGGGGTGGATAAGCTTGTTGTAACAAAACTTTCGTTTTAAGGTCCTTGTTCTTCCTAACCTCTTTGTCTTTATCTTCATTCTTCTCTATTCTCATGATATTGGGCCATGGCAAGGATGCCTGCCATAGTCTGAGCTGACCACGTACTCTCAACCTTCTTAAGGCGGGCCGAGAGATCCGGTAATAAATTAGATACAAATTTATCAATAAACACTGAGCCCGAGCCAGGGGCTCTAGCGTCCAATACACTGTGACTTTTGTACTCAGTTTCGAAGCGGGTGAAAAAATCAGCAACAGACTCATCCATACGTTGTTTACATGCATTTATCTTATCCCAATTAACAGCTATTTCGGGCAAAAGGGTCTTCATGAGTTGCAACAGATGGCCTGGGAGAGCCAGAATAGCCGGATCAGGCTTAGTCCCTCCCTCTCTGTCATTCTCCATCCTCTCAAAGTCGGTCCAGTCACCATGCAAGCGGCATTATGGTTGGCATGGCGTATTTTGTCCCATATGTCGGGTGGTACTACTGACCCGAATAATAAGTCAATATCCTCTAAGGTAAGGACACCAGAGGAAACAATCTGACCTAATTCCTGATAGTAAAAAGCCGGATTCTTACGGGGTCTGGTAATTGGGATTTCAATTGAAGAACATCCGCTCTTTTCCATGGGACATGCACCCACATCCTACGCCAGTGAGCTGGGGCTGCTCAACACCCTGGTTATTGGCGAGCACTGCAGGGATAAAGACGGGAGCTGTCTCTCTCATAGGCATAGCTTTGTCATTCGGAGATGGCGGAAAAGCCGTTGTGTCTCTGAACGCAATCATGGTAACAAGGGCTTCATGCATATCATCTCCCTGAACATGACCCTTGGCAATAGTTAGTTTTAAATCAATCAATCCCGGGGAGTATCTATGAACAATGCTTCGTATCTTTTCATTATAAGTGTGCACATATACTCGGCCATGTCTATTTGTTGTATGGCCGTCCATTGTCTAAACGTTGACCAGATATCTTTAACGCCATAAATATTACCATTATTTACCCAAAATGCACATTGTTTTTCGCATAGCGTCCCTTTCACTACTCCCAGCGAGTTCAGCAGACCTCAAAGACTCCTTTCTAGGGGTACCGAAGAATCCAAACAGGGTATTGGGCATAAGGGAGGACCATCTTGTTCGGTCCAGAGTGGCATAAGAGTCACCAACAGGGGTACCAATAGACTGATTATCAAGCAGACGGGAATGTATGGTCGGGGTTGGGTCAATAGGTGGGGCGGTATGAACTGTCGGAGGGAGGGGTGCTGGCAGGATGACGGGAGTCAAAGGATCAGGCAGTGGTACAATGGGTGGGGCAGCCTGAACCACCACTGGTGGGGGTGGAGCGTTAGGAACATTTTGAGGAAGAGCGGGATACATAGGAGCCGGAGTATAGGCAGGAGGTGGACCTTCAAGAATAGCATTCAACAACGAGTCCCCCTCTTCTCCTTCAACCTCAAGGTCCCTGGGAGAACGGGCGGGGTAACATTTTGTCGCCTTAGCCCTATGATGCCTATCTGCCATTTCAACCCTTCCTGAACCTTATTTTCTAAATGCGCTTTCGCATGATCAGCCATAGACATCCTCTCTTTCTTTTTATTCAACGCTTGCTTTTTTCTCATTTTTTGATCTATTTCTTTCCTCCACAACGCGGTGGCGTCAAACATGGCTTGACGAGACCGTTTGCGGAGCAGCTGCTCCTCCAGGCTCGAAAGGGCCTGGAGATCAAAGGAGCCAAACTGTGGCCACTGTAATTCAACATTGCTTCGTTTCAGTATATTTTACCCATAAGGAAGAAAACATGATAGCAGATGGCCCATATTTAACATACATCTCATAACTTGGAGTTCCTTCTGGAGGAAGCGGGCAGGCTGCCTCCAGAAGGGAGTCCTCTGTACATACGCAACAATATAACTTTCGGAACTTACTACTGACTGGCATATTTTTACTTCAGGGAGACAACAGTGGGAGAAAAATACTCACCTCACTGGCTTGGCTTTTGCAAAAGTCAATACAGACAGAAAACAGAGCACAAGTGGTGGATGATCAGTCCACCCTTACCCGAAAATGTTGTTCTCTTCTGCAGACTTATGCACGAGTCCAGATCCAGACAGAGACCGCACTAAAGGGGGCACCAGCGGGACGCAGTCAGGTGGCCCAGACCGGATGGGGAAGACCGTGTGCAAGACTTCTGGTCTACCGGACTCAAAATGGTCCCTCGGGTAGGGTACCTCCGTCGGACTTCCACCACGGGCCCCCTCACGACCACCGGGCCAGACCTACGTCTCCGTGGTGTCCCTGTTCAGGCGCCATTTGTAGAACCAAGAAAAGCCCACCTCAAGGAGGAGTGGGGGCTTGGCGGTGCGGGAATCACCCAGTCTACTCTTACCCTCCTTATATAATAAAGTGGACCCGGAAACCTTCGTCTGCAGAAGAACCACCTTTATTACAATAGCCCGGGCTATGGAACAGAGTCCCAAGCTAGTCAGAGACAAAACCTAGGAGGCTGCTGCTTTACTCCACAGCGAACAAGCCTTATATACATTTTTATTCCACTCTTTTGGCATTCAGTCCATTGTTCAATCAGGGTGGTGTTTGTAGTTGATGACCTGATCAAGGCTCGGCATTCAGACCATTGTTCAATCAGCTTGATCAAGACTCGGCATTCAGACCATTGTTCAATCAGCTTGATCAAGGCTCGGTCAGTCAGACCATTGTCCAGATGACCTGATCACGGTGTCAAGGATGTTTACCAAGCAGGGAGCAGAAGATGAAAAACAATGTTGGTTACACAGGGCGTAGGTGTCTCATGGCTTTCTGTTGATGAATTGGCTAACTACAAATAACAGGGGGGCTTGGGTATGTGATAGTTTTTTTTAGCGTCAGCAGAAATGGAGGCTGTAGGCAGGGTTTTGTCACGAGATGGCAAAGAATGGAGGAATGTAAGGAAATTAATAGGACCTAGTGAAAACTTATTTTCTTCAGCAAGGTCAACGACACCATGGACCGCATGCCATTGCAGCTAGGAGCACCAAGGAGACCACCACCACCACCCCGGACATGCATCGCTCACCTGGACAACTGCTCTGTTCCCTTTGGGTGATGACCGGGCCTGATCCCCTCTAAGTGCTGACCTCGGTAGACCGGAACGTCAGCAACAGGAAGCTGGAGACCAGGGACCGGCGAAAGCCAGAGACTCTCCGGAGCTGTCTGTAACCGTGGAAGAAGGAGGAACGCACAACCAGTCAACATTAAATTAGGTTATCTGCCATCTGAGGAGTCACATCCGGGGCTGCACGGACTCTGCACCAGATGACTACGTCGCAGTGGAGCCCACGTCGCTGGGGGAGCGTTCAGGAAAGTGTCAGGATCCTGTCTCTGAGTGCGATTGCGCATCGTCGGTGCTGCATGCGGCTCCTTCCGCTTCTCTTGTACAACCTGCTGCAGATTGGGGGTGGCTTGTAGTTGTGGCGGGGATGCCTGCTCCTCCTACGCCTTGCAGTACAACTGGCTCCACGAATGACAGCTTGTTGCTCAGACCCTTCACTCCCTGTCCGCAGCACCTGGCGAACAGGAGATTGCACCCAGGTCCAGCACTGTTCAGCGGAGTCAATGATTTGCGTGTCAAGATCTGAGATCACTCACAGCCTTTACCGGTAGAGGAGGGAGTATCTGATACCCAACTATCTGAGGCATCGTTTAACCAGTAAAGACAAGTCCCTCTGCCTCTGCACCCCGTGGCGTAGTCAGAGAAGAAAATAACTGTGGCGTTATCCACTTTTACCTCCCCCAGCTTGCGTACCTCCCTTAGGACAGCGTCACAATCCCTGTAGGAGGCTGAAGAGAAAGGGTGCGACTCACCGGTACTCGATGGGCCTGCTCCACAACAAGGAATGGGGAGAGTGCACCTGCTGGCAGTAGGTCACACAACCATGTCTCAGTATATGCCACTGCATCAGCCCCTTCTGCTCCCTCAGGCAGACCCAACACTCTCAGGTTATTACGCTGGGAGCGGCCCTCCGCATTCTCCGCTGTTCTTTCCAGTGACTTCACCTGTGCCATTAGCTGCTACACCTCCAGAGCTGCGCTCAGGGTACTCGGAGGGACTTTGGCCAGTTCTTGCTCAATATTGTGTACCTTGTAAGTCAGCTTGTGATGATCTGCATGCCTCAGGGTGAAGTTGACTGTGATTTTGTCTATGGGGCACTCAAAGGAAGTGCCCATTTGTTTGAGGGAGGTACCCGCCGCGAGTACAGAGTCTAGTTTGGAGTCCAGGCTGTCCACTGTCCCCTGCCCCGGTGGCCAGTGATCCCCAGCCGCTCGGTTCACCGACACGGAGGAGCAGCTAAATGTCGACGCGGCCCCCTTCTGCAGGCGGGTCATTGTTGCGCCAGACACCCAGGCACTATGTATTAAATTCGGTGCAGTGCAGTGTGGCCAGCCGGCCCCTTACCTCCAGTCAGGTGTATGCTAGCCAGGAATATACGTTTGGGCGGCTCCGATGGAAAACCCCCGTCCACCCAAGAGCTCACTACCAGGAGGCGAGGAAAGGCAGCACCACCCTGTTGCCTCCTCCAATCTAACAGTGACAACCAGATTCAGTATTCCCCAGTGCCCCAGTGAGTGATGGCTGATCAAGAGGCGCACCAAAGGGCTTGGGCTTGAATCGCCCCGTGCCCCTGGCACCCGCCGCCACCAACGGACGATATCAGCGACTAGAGCCAGTTAGTGTAGTCCCCCACCAGTCTTGTGTGGTGCCCTCAGTGATGTTTGTCAGCCGCAGCGCAGGGATTGCTCAGGGCACGGTGTGCGCCACCCTCTGGCACTAGGCCTGGGCCCGACTCAATCCCCAGGTCTCCTCCGACCCTTGTCCCACCTTCTCCTCACCTGGACATCGACACCGAGGCTCAATCTGCCGCGCTCTCCCTGAATCTGTGACTCAGCCAGCAAGAGCCTCAGTCATGTGGGATTTGACAGGCCTGGCTACAGCAGTCGCGGCCAAGTCCACAGGGGAACCTCCTGATGCAGGTGATGCAACTGGGCTCCCTTAGGCGTGAAGTTGCAGCGCAGCTCAGTGGCCCCACCCTCCACAGCGTCCAGGCAGCGACACATCCTCCGGCCTGTGATGCAGAGAGGCGAGGCCCAACATTGGTAATCTTCTCCATGCACCCCAGTGTAGTGGTGGCGCGTGTTATGCAATGCAGATCTCCCTACATCGGTGCGCAGGAGTGCCTCTACCGATCACAGCTCCCAGGGGTGCAAGGCGGTCTTCTCACACAGGTGAGCAATGTGTCTCCATGCGACCTGCCAGACTTCGCCACCAGGTAAGGGCAATCGCCGACACCTCAATGTCTACCGCCACGGCCCACAGGGTTCGGCTCGACGACGCCCACCTCCACCGTCAGGCCACAGTGACTGCACTGCCCTGCTGCCTCCCACTCCAGGTCTCAGACGCAGGCCCAGCGAGGCATCCGGGCCACGGAGACTGTCCGTGCTTCCAGGCATCGGCTGCCATGGTGTTGCAAGGATGGCGCTATGAAAAGTGCTGCATCACTGGTTTTCCCCAGCGATGCGCCACTTTTCATAAATGAGGCCCTGATTCTGCATTTCATCTTCCCCTGGACTCTGGCTGGTCATCCTGGCTGTTAGGGGACTTGGGGGGGGTTGTTGACCTGCGCTGAACTTGACCCTGGCTGCTCCATTCTGCATTCCATTGTTTTTATTTTAATTTTTTCATTAGAGGTGTATTTATAGGCTATTTTTGCCTCTGGAGGCTGAAAAGTGACGCTGGGCTGACTAACAAGAATTTTCTCTCGCTAACGTCAATTATTTTAATTGTCTTGATGCTAGTGTTAGCGGCAGTTTTCGCGGCGGCTAGCTGATACTATTACCATGTAGCAAGGTATTATAAATATGTTGCTAACAGGGCGATAGTTTTCAGCGATAGACCACGTTAAAAAGAATTGCCGCTAACTACCGCAAAAACTGCTTAGCACCAATTCTTGTAAATATACCCCCTAGTGCCTAGAAAACTGAGAGGCTTGAGCTGAGGAGGCCGATCCTCAAGCGAGAGGGGAAAAAATGAAACTTCAGCACTCTGGAAACCAAGCCCTACATAAGAGCTTGCACTACATCTGTTTGGTCATTTGGTGACCAAAACTGAAAATTCTGTTGCAGAACTATTTGAAACTTAAAAAAAAAAATCCATCTGCAATGCAAAATCACCACAAACAGAAGAAACTTTAACTTTTATCTTAAAAACTGTGGAGTCACACCATTGATCTGATAAAGAAGAAAACATCTCAGCTTCTTTTTCTGTTCTGCCCACTCCCAACTTTTATGGCATTGCAAGACACTGGCAATGAACTACTGCTCATTGTACTCATTGTACTCAGCTTGTAAAGCCCTCTTTGGGCACTGACATAAGACGATCAATGCTGGTACAGACTAAGCTCCAAGAGGACGTGCATGAATATACATTTTATCTTGGAGAAGGGAAAGGTAGCAGCAAATGTGAATTTCCTTCATGAAGGAAGTGACCCGATTAGGGTCACCCGGGTCACTCGCGGCCACCTCTCAGCCTTCCTAACAAATGAAGAGTCGGTCAGACAGTAGAGAACACAAACCAAAGGTATTTATTAGAGGTACACTTGAGTGGAGTCTGGTCTGACCAGCCTCCTTAGATTGCTGCAGAGGGACTGACCTCTGCCAACATGGTAACACATAATGTACCTCTTCAGGATCACTAAGACCCGCCCAGACTGGAAATTTCCAGTTGGTAGCTGGTGAACAAAGGAGATACAGAAAGATGAGCTGCAGTCCCAGGACCGGGTACATGCTATCTCAGCATCAAGGTTACTCTGCCTGTGCCCGCCGCTCTAAGGGTGGGAGCAGGCGTATCTAGTGAGAAAGGTATGTGATGACAAAACAGTCTATTCATTAGTACAGCGAAGCTCAACCTTGGAGAAATATAAAAAAGATATTGCAGCTGCTTTCTGCCTAGGCGGACAGAGTGTGACAGAAGTTAGTTTCGATCATGGCTCAAAATGGCGGCTGCATACAAATTCGTGCCGCAAATGCTAACTTAAGACATGCAATGCATAAAGAATTCGGCTAAAACATTTCTATTTCAACAGACCCTCCTTTTAGCATTCGCTAACCTATTTTGCTACTGTCCAAGAGCAAATAACTTCTTACAGAATAGAAGGGCTACCACTACAAGCTGATACATGCGTTATCAATATTCAAAAATGCTTTCATCTATTGACATTAGATCTTGTATATGCTGCATCATCATAACCGTGGTCTTAGTGTCATGTACTGGAATCTTTGGTTTGGGCGTCAGAGTCTTTACACAACAAGCACAGCAAGCAGGGAGACAATGTATGCAAAGGCAACAGGTGAAAATAATACCAGCAATTGCAACCGGGAAGATAAGAATCTTCCAACCCCAGGACGTGAATAGACTCCAGAACCATCCAGATAGAGTCCAAGTACCATTCTCTTGGTGTATGTCAGAGGAGAGCCTGTGCAGCTTCTGGATGGCAGCATACACATTGGGGGCGTGGTCTGGGATGTATACACAACAGCTACTGCCAATGACGCGACAGGCCCCTCCCCGATCAGCAAGGATGACGTCTAACACCATTCGGTTTTGTAAGGCAACAAGCCTCGTAGCCTGGAGCTCAGCTGTGATATTCGTCAGCAGAGGCGTAGCTAGAGCTTGTGGCGCCTGGGGCTATCCCTCAGATTGCCGCCCGGGGGGTGGGGTGCTGGGGAAAAACGAACGGCGAGCACTTGAAAGAGGTCCGAGAGACACGTAGTATCGCCGCTAATAGTTACCTCGATCATGCAAGTTACATGCACATACATGACACGGTCCAGGGCTAGACAGCCCCCGTCCCCAAAATAGTGCCGCCTGGGGCGGACCGCCCCCACCTAGCTACGCCGCTGAAGGAAAAGCAGAAGGAAACCCAAAACTTACATCAGTTCTACCTACTCTGTTTGTGACATCTCACTCATAACATCACAGCTTGTGCAGGACCCCTGTCCCCTATCTGCCCCGTCCATGACATCTCACTTATGACATCACAGGTCGTGCAGGACCGCTGTCACCTGTTCCTTACCTGTCCCATCCATGACATCTCATCCATGACATCACAGCTGGTGCAGGACCCCTGTCTTCTGGTAATATTCAAGCCACCTACCCCATCACGTGCCCAGCTTCTGTGGCACGAACACCTACTCCTCTAGGCATAAGCTGCGATTGTAGAGAACTGGTTTTAGGGTGTGCTGATCTGGTTAAAATTACAAGATCTCACTAGAAAAGTCACCCTGACCATCTTGTTGGTCGGAGAGATGCTTCTATACTTGCACCAATATTAGGCTCTCAGATAAATAGTTGCACGTTCAACCCAACACCTAATTGGTGCAAGAAAAGGTCGTGGTCGTATGCAAAAACTGATTGCCCCACTATCACCCAAACAAAGTCTGAACTCTTTTCAAACTCCATGGATGTGTCTGCTCAAAGAAGAGGTTCTGTAAGACAATTAGAGCGTGCCAGACAAAAGGGTGCGCATCTTGTTTCTCCATGAAGCATTTTTTTAATTTTTTTATTCTTTTTATTGTTAACATGAGGTCAAATTAGCAAAGCAAATAAAATAAACAAGAAAAGCATTTTCAAAACATTACTATATCTATAAAAAAAGAAATAGAAACAAAAGTACATACAATTTTACATACAAACAAAAAGAAGAAAGAACATTTTGAGTTTAAAGAAAGAACCAGAGAAAATGGAGAAAAAAAAAAAAGAAAAGGAGGAATAAAAATCCATCTTTAAAAAAATGCTCCTCAGATTTTTTCAATTTTACACATTGAACGGGTCCCCTGGTTTTAGCAAGTGCAAGTTCCATATTATATATTTCTTTAACAATACCCCACCATTCCAGCGTCGTCGGTGGGCTCCGTACGATCCATCCCCGGGCTATAGCTAACCTAGCACAAGCCAGTAAAATAATTATGAGTTCTCTCTGGTGAGAGTCTCCGGACTGTCCACCCAACAACACATCTGACATTGTGAATAGTATAGGTCTTCCGAGCTTATGAGAAATAGTTTTGGTGACTCCTCGCCAGAACGCTGTTAGTGACGGACATTGAAAAAACATATGTTGAAGGTCAGCTGCGAATAGATCGCATTTTGGACATCTAGTCCGATCACTAGTAGAGTTATCTAGTGACCATTTCGCTATCCTTTCAGGAGTGTAGTACAGTGAACAGATAGTTCTATACGATTGTAATCTCAAATTAGAGGAGTGTACTGATTTGCGAATACCGCTAAATGCAGATGAAATATTATTAGCAGTAATAATAATCCCCATTTTCTGGCTCCAGCGTGCGGCTATTCTCCCGCAGTCATCTACTTTATAAGAGTTAAAGCCTTTATATCCAACACTAATCAATGATTTATCTTTAGCTAGGTAAATACAGTCCCATATATCAGAATCTAACAATACGGTGAGTTTCAAGCTGCGTATAAGATAGTCACGGATTTGATAGTACTTTAGCCGCATGCTCTCTGTAAGATTGTATATGAGCTTCAATCTATCAAATGTTAAGAACCCATTAGAATCATACAGATCCCCTAAGCTTTTTATACCCAGATTGTCCCATTGTCTCCCGCCCCATCATGGAAAATTCCTGGGAGGATTGGATTATCCCATAAGGGAAGTTTGGGGTGGTACGTCGGTACTTTGTATTTATTGAGAACAGCCCTCCAGATAAATACAATATCCCGTGCAATCTTGAATTTAACCCGCTTGAAATAATTTGGGTCGTTAATTCGATACAGAAACATTTTAGATTCTTCTCCCAGCATAAATGCATAGTAAAAAGGGGGTTATTATTAGGATTTACTAAACTACGCATACGTCCTAGGAAGGCCGACCAAAAATATAATTTAAAGTCTGGGAAGTCAAGACCCCTTGGCTGAATGGAAGCTTCAATAACTCAATTGCGCGACGCACTTTTTTATAGCTCCAAATAAAGCTACTTAATACACCATCTAAGCGTTTAAAAAAGAATTATTAATACGAAAGGGAATAGAACGAAATAAATAAAGAAATTTGGGAAGGATCTTCATTTTAATTAGATTTATCCGCCCACTTATACAGAGAGGGACCTTGTGCCATTTTTTTAATGAGATAGCTGTCTCCTTCAATAATGATTCGTAATTTAATAAAACTATTTCTTGTAAGTTAGCAGAGACTTTAATCCCCAAGTAAGTAGCAGTATTACAGACTCCTTGTATCGGAGTCATCGGTCTATAATTCATCACTACTTGAGTTTTATTTGTATTTAGTCTATAGCCTGAGACAGCCCCAAATCTACTTGCCTCCAACAAGATACCTTTCATAGCTTCTCCTACATCAGCTGAATATACTGCGATATCGTCTGCATATACCGTTATTTTAAGAGTACTCAGACCTGAAACAAAAGGAATAATACATAATTGGTTCTGTAGTGCCACTAAAAACGGCCTCCATAGACAGAGCAAATAATAGAGGTGACAGAGGGCACCCTTGACGGGTACCCTGAAGTATAGAAAATGATGTCGATTGCAGCCCTGCATAGCCAATTTTAGCACTAGGATGATCATACAAAGCTTGTATCCACTGTAAAAACTGGCCTTTGATCCCAAATATTTTTAATGTAGCCCAAAGATAGTCCCACCCCACTCGGTCAAACGCTTTCTCAGCATCTAATAGTATCATACCGAGTGGGGTCGACTTAATCCTGGCAACATCGAATGCTGTAAAGGCCGTACTTATATGGGTCGAGTATCCCTGCCTGGGATGAACCCGTGTTGTTGTGGAGACACCAAGCCAGATATTATCGAAGCAAGACGAGTTGCCAGTATTTTAGCAAATATTTTTGCATCGGTGTTTATAAGAGAAATGGGTCTATATGACCCGCATTCATCAGCTAACTTATTTAAAAAAAAAAAAAAATACAATCTACGTAATATTCCATGATTTAGGAGCTTTCCCTCCAGATCCAATGTACCCAACTACCAAGCTTAATAGTGGGGCTAGTTCTTCAATACATTTTTTATACAATTCCAAAGGAATTGAATCCTCTCCAGCCGCTTTGCCTGATGGTAGGGCAGACACAGCCAATTTGATTTCAGCCAGTGTAACATCGCTATTCAATGTATCCAATTGTTCATCCTCAATACAGTTCACGGGATTAATTTGTAAATATGTGTAAATGTCACCTAGAACTGGCCTATTTTCAGGAGTATATAACTCCTTGTAATAATTAGCAAATTGCTCAAGTATCTGCTGAGGGCTATTATACATCACATTATTAGGCCCTTTAATAGCCTTAACTAAAGTTTTGGCTTTTTCATCTGCCACCTTGTATGCTAATATTTTCCCTATTTTCTCCCCACCCTCATACTGAGATAGATGATATTTATTCAGTTTTATGAGGCTTTTTTCCCAAAGTGTATTTTTAAAAGCAGATTTAAGATCGATTAAAGTGTAACCCAATTCTGCTTCAGTTGAGCCCTGCAAAAGTGCTTCAGCCATTTGATTTTCTACTAAGAGTATTTTTGCAATAGTTTCATCTGCCCTCTTTTACGCTCATGATTCTGTCTGAGTATATACTGTTGAGCAAAACCCTAATACTAGCTTTACAAGTATCCCAAACCACGATGTGTGAAGCTGATCCAATATTAATTTCAAGAAATTCTCTTAAATGTACCTTAAGTTTTAATATAAAATCCTCATTTGAGAAAAGATACCTGGGAAACGAGAAAAGCCGGGGACTCTGTTTCCCTATCATAATTTTAAAGGAGAGGAGGATAGGGTTGTGGTCAGAAGTGACCCTTGGGCAGTTTCTCCATGAAGCATAAACATTTATCAAATAGTTGAATGAAAGGCTAAAGCAAATCTAGACTAATTATAAGAAGTGGATGAATAACAACATTATCATCATGAAATGCATATCTTTCCATACCTAAAGAGTATTTTTCACACCTGCACTTAGTTTGTATCGGCTTAATATACCCTTAAGATATTGTGTATAATCGTTTGAGGCAGAAAAATTGCCTGACTAAAATGCTGTCACAAGTTAAATACATTTTGTCGTCCTGTTGTCTCATCACAAACATGAAAATAAGACTACTCCTCCAGGGCCGGCTTTGATGCTGGTGGCACCCAGTGCGACAGTTTGTTGACGCCCCTCCCCACCCCCATGATCTCCTTCGCTACGGATTCCCTCATTACCATCCTTAACAGTGCCCCTCAAGTCTCCTTAACCACTATCTCTCACATGCATTTTTGTTTTATAGCGCCACTCATGCTAGTGTAAGGTATTAGAGCATTTTACATCACATACATATTACACAATGAATCATACTGAAGTGTGAATCACTGTATAGGAAATGTTACATAAGACATGCTACCCAAATGAACCCTTTTTGCAACATAAGGATAATGAAAGACTGGCTACGAAAACATAATGTTCTAATCTATGCCTTGCAGTCTGGCATGCTGCTTTTGATGATGGTTAATAGGTAATTTTTCTATATTAGGACTTTATTTTATAATCTGCAAGTAACAAAAGGATCTCTGTGACAAAAGCAGTAACCTACTGAACTATTTACATTCTATGCACTTCTGTGATATGCATAGTGCATATTGTTTGTAGCAGGCATATTAAGCCTCTGAGGTACCTTATGAGTCAAAACTGCCTGTAGACAAAGCTCCAACCTCCCTCCAGCAGGCACATTAATCACCAGAGTTATCTTGACATTTTTATTGTTGCCTGGAAATCACTGGAGGCAAAGAAACTGCAGCAGGTGCTTTTACATTCACAACGTATTTGAAAACACGGCACTCCCTTAAGTCAGCACCCAGTGCAGTGGCACCGGTGTCACCACCTCAAATCTGCCTCCACCCTGATCCAGTTAAGATAGGCATTTAGCGTTGAAGAGAAGAGTCTCAGCCTCGGCTATGAAGTTGATAGGACGATAATTGTGCAAAAGACTGGTATGTCAGAGCTGGCCTCCGCCCTTCTTCCAGGCAGCAGTATGGCATGAGCATGTGAAGCCGTCCCACGCCTCCATTTGCTGCCAAAGTGTCCACCATTGGGTCAGGCTTCTAGGCTGATGGGATGGCTGGTCAGTCATTTTAACCTGTTTCCACTTTTTCAGTCGAGACAGCTTTGGTAGAAGGGTGGATTTGCCCTCCTCCTTTCCCAATGGAGGCAATTCTAATTTCAAAGATGGATCTTAACACCGGGGTGAGGAACCTGCCCGTTTTGCCCGCTAACTACTAACTCATCACACAAGGAGAAAGGAGGAGGCAGCCGCCTATAGAATGCCTTTGTGGACCCAGACCACATCAGCTCAGTTAACTCTTATGAGCCTCAGGATAAAGAGTGAAACCTGCAGAATTCCTATCATTCCAGTCCGTCCCCGATGGCAGATTTTCAGGTTGTGTACTAGCCATTGGCTCGATGCCTGCTGACGCAGGAGGGTATTGCCTAAGTTAAACCTGACGCACCTGCAGCCAAACATCACTTTACAGCAGGTGTTGCTGGCTGATAACAAGGTGACTGATACTTCATGATCTTTGTCCTGAGCATTGGTTCAGACATCTGGCGCTACAGGCTAAGATGGAGGTGACACCATGCACAGCAAGACCATAGTCATGTAAGATTAAGATGTACAGACTATAGTCGGAAGCTTTTGCTCCAAAAGCCACAATGGCTACAAGCAAGTTGCATAATATTGAAGCAATAGGTAACAACACTCACCAGGGTTGGGTTGGAGATCTTGGGGCTGGTTGTCACAATAGCACACTTCTGGAAGTCTGTCCTGGAAGAGCACAACCTCCTCTGCCTTTTTTGAGAGGTGTAGCAGCTCCAACTCCGGGGTGTGAAACGTCGCAGACTCCTCCCACAGACTACTCTAGCCATACACTCCTGGAAGAAAATAACCTCCAATCCGGTATCAAACAGACGCAGGCACCAAATCTTGTCCCATTATGGACTACAAAAGGACACTGTTTCTGGAAAAACAAAAACTCCAACCTGAAAACCCCGCTGCTCTGGAAACCGAACCGTTCCTTTTCATGACACCAAACAGCCTTCACCTATAAACTGTGATACCAAACCGCCTGCATCCTGGGCACACGCACACCTCAGTCTTTGCATCTAACCAGCCATTATTCACAAAAGAGAACATGCTCCTCTGGATGCCAAGTGCTCATTCACCCCAAACACTACCACACATTTCCACTAGAGTAACTAGATCTCGGCATCATCTCGCGCGGCAAGAAGTGAAAGTCCCTCACGGGCCGTGACGCGTCACTTCTACGTTCTCAGGCGTGAGGGCTGGCCAAAAATCATGCCCAGGGCCGTCATTGGTAGCGCTCGCGCGTTACAAGATTGACGGCCCTGGGACGGACGTCACGGACCCACAGACAGCCACAAACACGGAGGTACGTCGTGCACCGCACCACCACTAAGCTAGGTGGTGGTGCGTGCGCTGCAGGCAGCATTTGTTGATTTTTGCAAGCAGGTGCGCAGCGCCTGCACTTCAAACGGCGGCCGCTGGCACTGGCCCATATGCGGCGGCTTTTATAATTTATTTAGTACACTGACTGACAGTAGTGTCAGTCAGTGTCCCCAAATAAATTATAAGGCCGCCGCCACGGGCCAGTGCCGCGCAGCCGCCGCCCTCAAAATAGTGCCGCCTGGGGCAGACCGCCCCCCCCCCTAGCTACGCCGCTGTTCGTCAGTATTCCTGCTGTTGTATTAATAACCCCTTCCACAACTCTTGTGAGCCGACGAATATTAAGACTATTGGACATGGGGCCCCAAAAGGGTACAATACCCTTCATGGCATCTGTGAACTGTTGCAAAGTGGTATCTGTCTGATCTATATCTTCTGTGTTAATAACCCTTCTAACTCGGGGCAGGTATGCACTCCTACGCTGCAATCAATGGTCCTTATGATAATTGGACGGTGCTATATACACTGTGGGAAGAAGAAAAGAGAGGTAACATATACCTGACCACCCCCTAGGAAGCCAAATACAAGCTTGGGCTCCACAAACAAAATAGACATTCTCTGGTGGGAGCAAAGGCGGGCTACTAATCGTACTCAGCGTATATGTGTAATTGTAATTACTCTCTCCCACTTTCACCTTCCCAATTCCCTGAACACAGAAACCAGCTGTGGTGTTGACTAGTGACACTGGCATCGCTTTGTCCTTAGTAATATTGTGGATTTGGAAAGATCGGAAATATTCAGTGGCATTGAATCCTTGGAAATCTACCATTTCATTTCTAAGCCATGTTTCGTTCTTTACCTTCTCATGTACATTCATACAAGCTGTTGGAGACAATGCACCAGGGGTCACTTGTTCTCCTAACTCCGTGGAAGTAAACCCTTGATGGAAACGTATATTTTCTACCACAATGTGAGAGTCAGCAGATGTCATATTTATAGCAGAGAATTGAAAGTGATAATGCACCATAGTAAACAGTTCAAACCACCCTTCACAACTTCCAAGATAGGATAATGGCATCGATAATAGAATATCACTCTTATGTGTAACTGAGGGAAGCAATCCACAGATCCAGCAATTAGTAGCATTGGACGTATCATGGGCCTGATGCAACATTTGTAAAAATACATTGTCTGCATACGTTTTTCGATGTTCTCCTTTATGAGGGGCCAAAGTAACAAACGTGTTCAGGGGGAACAGGCATTGTACCAATCAGGGAATGCACAGGATAATTCTCATCCAGGAAGAAGGATATCCCTAATACAATTATTAGTGCTATAACAAGTATTGATGCAAAAACTATTTTGCTTTTGTGGACCAACCCCGCTGTGAGACGCGGAGGTGCAAGGGCTGTTCTTCCTCAGAAATGGGTCGACCAAATGGGTATATTGTAAAGTAGGGAAAGGGAGTACAATGGAACTGATGATAAAAAGGGGCAAGTGTTCCCAGTGTCCGTCTGAGCCTCACTGGTAGATTCCTATTGTTCATCGACATTGGCGCTTTTGAGCATCGGCAGTGGAGCTGTTCGATCCTAGCTCTTGAAGAAATCCCACGTCGTCCAGGATACCGTACCCCCTTCCAGGGAGCACGTTCGGTCTATCCTGTCCAGTGTTCGAACAATGCACCAATTTCGTCTCTTCCTAAACTACTGTTGGTACCATAGGCAAGGTACACCCTGACCTGCGCAGTCCATCCTTACTAATCTGACTTCTCCTTTGGTGCACTGTTCCTCCATCGGGGGCGCAAATTGTACCTAGCTACACCAGGCACAGAGGGGTCAGTAAAAAGGGGGTCAGACACTGAGGGGTCAGTGGAAGGAGACTCTTGAATTGCCTTAATCTCCGGGGACACTGCTGCATTTAGTACCTCATCGTTCTCAGCCTCAGTTTGGGTCCACGTGAGCTTAGCATCCGAAAAGGGGACAAATTGTGGGACTTGCTCCCACTCCGAGTCCCCTAATCCATCCTTGACCCACTGATTATAGGGCAAGGGGAGAGGCACTCTGCAGCAATGCTGACAATGAATCCAGTTCTTTCGGCCCGTGACTTTGACTGCCGTGCGGGTGGCAAGGAGCACCTGGACTGGCCCCTTCCACCTCGGCTCCAGGTTCTTCTTTCTCTAAAAATTCCAGAACAATATATAATCACCAGGCCGAATGTCATGTCCTGGCCCCTCAGGTACTGGCGGGAGAGAATCCTGGATCTGTTGGTGAATAAAACGCAGACTTTTAGTTAACTCATACAGATAATCCACCAACAGAGGATATTCAATTTCTGAAAACCGACGAGGACGCGGGACGCCCCAGACATTTGCCGGGCGCCCGAACACGACCTCGTAGGGTGACAGTCCTGATCTGGAATGTGCTGTCGTTCTTGTGGATAAAAGGGCTAATGGTAAAGCATTAGGCCACTGCAACCCTGTGCTCTCCTGAATCTTTGCCAATTTCAGTTTGAGAGTACCATTGTACTTCTCAACTAAACCTGCTGACTGCGGGTGATTTGCAGCATGAAATTTTTGTCTGATATGTAGTCCCTCACAAACCAACTGAATGACTCTCGCGTTGAAGTGACTTCCATTATCACTCCAAATCAAACGGGGCAAGCCGAAGTGAGGAAAGAACTCCTTCAGGAGTACTTTCGCAGTCGCTATGGCTGTATTTTCTTTGGTGGGGTAAGCCTCAACCCATTTACTAAATGCACAAACAACCACTAACACATATTTCAAATTGTTGACTCTGTCCATTTCTATATAATCTATCAGAAGGACCTCAAAAGGGAAAGTGGGAGGTGCAAAGTTGCCAAGTGGCGTAGGGGTACCTTTTCCAGGATTGTGCATCATACACACCATACAATATTTGACCAAATGGGTGGCAGTTTTTGGAATGTTATCAATTTGCCATACAGGGTCTAACAACTTGCAAATACCTTTAGCACTAATATGAGCCTGTGCGCCATGGTAACTACAGGAAGAACTTATGCATCTGTGTTAGACCTGGCACCATTGGCGTGGGTCTCCCTTCCATTTTTCGCTGTTGTCTCCTCTGTTTTACTGGTGTTAGATGCTCTGGGCACTGTGCCACTGCCATTCAGTGTCACAGCGCGAATGCTTCCTGTGTAAATATGTCTATGTGAATTGGTATATCCCTGATTGGCTTATTTGGTTTACCTGTTAGTCCCTAGTAGTGTGGCCTATGTGTGCCCAGGGCTGGTAAACCAAATGCTGCTGGTGGGCCTGCAGCACTGATGTGTGCCACCCACAGAAGCAGCTTGTAAAGTGTGTCTCAGACCTGCCACTGCAGTGTCTGTGTGCAGTCCAGAACTGCCATCTTGGCTGTGAAGTGCACTCACTTCCCAGCCCCTGAACCTTCCCTTGGCAGCCTGTAAGTCACCCCTATGGTAGGGTGCATTGTATGTGTAAGGTAGGACATGCCTTGGTGTATGTAGCATGTCCTGGTAGTGAATTACACCCCATTTCGTTTTTCACTACTGTAAGGCTACCTGTTCCTCATAGGCTAGAATGGGCAGTTTGACTATTACATTCTATAGTCCTAACTGACCCCAGGGACATGGTAAAAACGAATTTAGTATGCCTGAGCTCAGAATATTAAAATACATCTTTTAGTGAAGTTTATTTTTATATTCTGTGTTTGAAAATACCACTTTTAGAAAGTAGGTATTTTCTTGCCTAAGCCTTCCAGTGTGCTCTGCCGTTATGTGTATTGGCTGTCTGGTTTTAGAGGGGCAGGACAGGCTCAGTCAGACCTGGGTTGAATAGAGAGATCTGCATTTAGAGTGTGGGGAGGGGTGGCTCCTTGACCTGAATAGGGCTGTGCCTGGCAAGGTGAATGCTGGCTCCACCTCCCACTGTGTGTCTGCTAGCAGACCCCTCTTTCTGAAAGGAAGGATGCAGCCTGGTAAACAAAGTGCTCCAGGCCTGAGCAGAACTGGTTCTGGCTAGGTTCAGTGACTGGTAGCTTCTAAGAACAAAGGCTTTTGGGGTATAAATATCTGTGCTCAAACCCCTACTTTTGTATTGCTTTTGGATCTGGAGAGGAAACTCTGTCCGTGCCACTGGAGGAATCTGCAGGAAGTGACTGTCCCTGTGCTTGTGTGTTGTTTCTTGCACTGGCCTGCAGCAGTGACCACTGGACCTTGAAGAAGAGGAAAAGGAACTCTTGAGAGAACTTTTATTTTTGTTACAAGCAATTACCCAAGGGCTAGGAAAGAGCTAGCCTCCTGCTGGAGTCTCAGGCACATCAGACTCCACCACCAACCTCCTGCTCCCTCCCTGCGAGGACTGCTATCTGCTGATGAGGCTCCTGTGAGTTCCAGGGCCTCTAGTTTGCATCAGAGAAGAGAGTGTTGGAAATCGACGCTAACGCATCTTTGCGGGCCGCTGCAGTCGAGCGCTGGGAAAATCATCGCGCTACTGCCGCCGAGGGCCCGCAACACGAAACTCATCGCTGACGCCCCTTTGCGAGCCGCTGCAGCCGAGACGCGCTGGAAAGATCATCGCGCTGCTGTCGCCGCGCACTCGCAACCCTAAAGAAATCATCGCTTCGAGACATCGCATTGCGGACGCCGTGCGTCCGCCGCTTTGATCGCATCGCACCGAATTTCGTCGCTCCCTCGCGGAGCGCTCTTGTCGTTGCATCGCAACACGATCGCACAGCGCAACAGGATCGCCGCATCGACTTCTCCCACGCGGCAAGAAAGTCATCGCATCGGCGGTCCAGCGTGCAGAAGTTTGTCGCATCGTCTCCGCACGCATCACGGAGATCGGCGCATCATCCCCCCTTGCGGCAAGGATTCCAACGCATACGCCGGCCTCGCGGGCCGAGAATTATCGCTTACAGCTTATTTGCGACATTTTGTTGGTTTTGCTACTAAACCCAGGTACTTTGTGAAAGAAAGGGTCGCAGAGACCACTGCTTTGAACTTGAACCTTATTTTTGCAACCTTTGAACTATTTTTGACAGCCCTTCAACAGCTATCCTATTTTTGACAGTATTGTGGCTTTTACAGTTATTGGTCTTGTGATAAATCTGCCTTTATATAAAGATACTTATTTTTTATAATAACTACTTGTGTGGTGTCCCTTTGTAGTGTTCCTCACTGTGTTACTGTGTATGGTCATAAATGCTTCACACCCTGCCTCTGAGATAAGCCTACCTGCTCGTGCTACGTTACCACAGGGTTGAGCAGGGGTATTAAAGAGGGTAGCCCTCTCACTCTGACTTGGGAAGAAGGGTCCCTACTTGGACAGTGGCCAGCCATTGCCAACTAGAGACCCCCATTTCTAACAATCTGGCAGCATCCATCTCTGCTTCCCTGACTTATCAGTCCAACACCCTTCCTCATCCAAACGTGCTGTACTTTCCTGCCATACTGCTAATTCCTCAATCGTTGCCTCACTCTGTATCTCCTTGACATTTTCCAGCATATCCTCAAACATGGTGATCTCGGGCACCCACCTAGCGGGACCTGCCACAACCATCTTTTTCATCTTCGTTCGGGCTGTCTCCTTATCTGTCTGGTCTGCAAAGGCATTCCCTTTACCCACATTGTCAGTGGTTGTCTTGTGGGCGCTGCACTTTATGATCGCTAATTTCTTGGGGAGTGTCAAAGCCGCCAAAAGCCTATGTATAAGAGGGCCATGTTGGATTTTCATCCCATGGGAAGTGAGAAATCCCCTCTCTGCCCAGAGCCGCCCAAAATTATGGGTGACTCCAAAGGCGTACTGACTGTCAGTATAGATATTGACAGCCAGTCCCTCACTCAACTCACAGGCTCAAATAAGGGCAACGAGCTCTGCAGCTTGGGCCGACTGATAGGGAACTTGTGATGTCTCAAATACCATGTACAGTGTTGTGATTGCGCAGGCAGCAGTGGTAGTGCCATCTGGTAACTTAAAACAAGAGCCATCGACATATAGTTCCCCTTGGGGGTCAGATAAGGGAACATCAGTCAGGTCTACCCGTCCTTTCGTCTCTTCCTCCGTCCGAAAGATACAATCATGTATGTCAATTTACTTGCTCTCAGAAGGGAGGGGTAGTAACGTGGCTGGGTTTAGAGTGGCACATCTTTTAATCATGAAATGTGGTGCAAAGAGAGTCAACTCATAGCCGGTCAGACGTGCACTGGTGAGGTGCTGCGTCTTGGTCTTTTTCAAAAGGGTATCCACAGCATGGGGCACCATGACTGTGAGGTCAGTATCAAGTACGAGCCCAGCCGATTGTCTTTTTGAGATGGCCACAGCTGTGATCGCTCTTAGACAGCTCGGGAGGACTCTTGCGACAGGGTCAAGAAGAGCAGAAAAATAAGCACACGGCCGTTGCTTACCTTCAAAGGCCTGTGTTAAAACAGAGAGCGCACAACCAGCCGTCTCGTGTAAGTACAGCAAGAACAGCTTCGTGTAGTCAGGCGTACCAAGCACAGGCGCAGAGCAAAGCGCAACTTTTAATTGCTCAACAGACTGCTGACATTCAGGCATCCAAGGCAAGGGTTCATACACATCTTTAGTGGTTAATGCCAACAAAGGCTTTGTTAGTAACGAGTAGTTAGGGATCCATTGGCGACAATAGGAAGTAATGCCAATAAACGAGCGCACCTCCCTCTGAGTTTTAGGGATAGGCATTTTAACAATGGCACTGATGCGCTCAGGGATCAATCTCCTACTCTCATTCGACAGTAGGTGACCTAAATAGGTGACCTCCTGTCGATAATATTGAAATTTGGAAAGGGACACTTTATGTCCGTGGTGTGCCAAATGCAGCAACAATTTAACTGTCTTTGCAACCCTTTTCAGTGTCAGAAGCGATGAGAAGGTCATCTACATATTGAAGCAATATATTACCACAGGGAAGCATGAGGGAGTCCAATTGGGCTTTCAAAACTTGGCTATATATACTAGGGCTCTCAGTATAGCCCTGGGGAGCTGGACAGAATCTAAAGCTTCTGCCAGCTAGTGTAAAACCGAACAAGTGCCTGCTGTCTGGATGGATCGGAGTACTGAAGAATGCATTTTTTAGATCAATGACAGAAAAGAATTTAGCAAAGGAAGGAATCATCGTCAGAAGGGCAGTAATGTCAGGGACCATCGGAAACTGAGGAACCACTATTTTATTAATTTCGAGCAAGTCAATCACAAAACGATAAACGTCTGGATGGTCATCAGAGGAACCCGAAGGTGCCCTCTTAAGAATGGGAAGGATAGGGCTATTACACACATTAGCAGTTGTCTCTTTGACAACCCCTGACTTAATCAGGTCTTGTATAATCTTCAACACAGCTCTCTCCCCTGCCTGCGGTATCTTGTACTGAGGAATACGAGGCAAAATGGCATTATCTTTAACTTTAATGGAAACTGGAGGTATCAGTAATAGTCCTCCGTCCATGTCACCCGTCGCCCACAACATGGGTGGCACGTCCTTAAATTCAGCAGGGAGGGGTGCATCTTTGGACAGACACTGCTTAGTGCTGACCACATTTGGACCCATTGTCATATAAACACCTTCCGGGGAACAATAAATAGTCGCATGCAACTTCTTTAATAAATCTAAGCCCACCAGATTTTCTCCGCAATTAGACGTCAACAAAAATGGCAAATCCACAGTAAAAGGACCTCTAGTCAATGTAAGAGGCTTGGAAATGGGGCTTACAACCGGTACACCAGAAAATCCTACCGAAACATTATTATGGCCAGACAGAGCTGCCCCGGGGACCAGTGAACGAGAGACAGAGCTATTCATTGCACCTGTAGCCACCAAAAAGTCCTTAGCTGAGCCATGCAAATCTGCAGTAACGTAAGGACTGCGCTGATCTACAGGTATCTGGACTGGTCCCTCACTCTGTTCCTGGCTGTCCTAGCTGTGAGACATTCCTG